>PVJI01025458.1:0-20447 GCA_004026765.1 Micronycteris hirsuta | reverse complement strand
GGTTGTGCTTTCTTATCCATTCAGCTATTCTATATCTTTTGATTGGAGCATTTAATCCATTTACATTTAAGGTTATTATTGATAGGTACTTATTCATTGCCATTTTTTTTGTACCTGTGTTTCTCACTCTCTCTCTTTCCCTTCCTTTCCTTAAATCAGTCCCTTTAGCATCTCTTGCAGAGCTGGTTTGGTGGAGGTGTATTCTTTTAGACTTCTTTTGTCTGGAAAGCTCCTTATTTGGCCATCTATCTCGATTGAGATCCTTGCTGGTAGAGTAGTCTTGGTTGCAGGCCTCTGGTTCTCATTACTTGGAATATTTCTTGCCATTCTCTTCTGGCTTGGAGTGTTTCCATTGAGAAGTCAGCTGCTAACCTTATCGGGGCTCCCTTGTATGTTACTTCCTGTCTCTGTCTCGCTGCCTTTAGGATTCTCTCTTTATCTTGGAATTTTGCCATTTTAATGATGATGTGTCTTGAGGTGGGCCTGTTTGGGTTCCTTTTGATTGGGACTCTCTGTGTTTCTTGGACTTGTGTGACTTTTTCTCTCCTCAGGTTAGGAAAATTTTCCATCATTACTTTTTCAAACACTCTTTCTATCCCTTGCTCTTGTTCTTCTCCTTCTGGTATCCCTATTATACGAATATTATTACGTTTCATGTTGTCCTGCATTTCCCTTAATCCCTCTTCATTCTTTCTGAGTCTCTTTTCCTGTTCCTGCTCTTTTTGAGTGTTTTTTCTACCTTGTATTCCAGCTTGCTGATCTGGTCCTCTGCTTCATCAAGCCTGCTTTTGATTCCTTCTATTGTGTTCTTCAGTTCAGATATTGTATTCTTCATTTCCTCTTGGCCCTTTTGGATAGTTTCTATTTCCTTTTTCATGCTGACATAGTTTGCAGTGAGTTCATTATAATTTCCCTGTAGTTTCTGGAAATTATCTGCTAGCTCATCGAGCTTCTTGAGGTTCCTGATAATCAGTGCTTTGAACTCGATATCTGATAGTTGGCTTGCCTCTGTTTCATCTATCATTCTTTCTGGGGTTTCTTCCTTTCCTTTCATTTGGGGGTTGTTTCTTAGTCTTCCCATTGTTTGTGAGACTCTTCTTGCTAGCCTCTGTTTCTTAAATTAATCTGTCGAGTTCTCTGGAGTATCAAAGTTAATTTTGTTTCACTGTCTCTATTTTTTGGACTGACCCCTGTCTGGCGCTGACTCTGGTCCTCTCACAGCTCCAGGTTTTAATGTCTCACCTGTAGGTGTAGAAAAGACGGGGGCGAGTGGGAAAGAAGGAGAAAAAAAAGAAAAAAAAAGGGGGTGAAGGAAGGTATAAAGAATACTATAAGAAGAGGGAGGGAGGAAAGAGAAATAATGTATAAGGAAGGAAAGGATGGAGGGACAAATTAAAAAGAATAAAAAATTTTTTTATCTTTTATAAATTACAAAATGACAAAACGAAACAAAACACAAAAGTAAGTAAAAAAAAGGTGAAGAGAGGTATGAAGAGAGGGGACTAAGAATACTAAAGGAAAGGGAGGAAGAAGGAATTAAAAATGGTGAAGGGCAGAGAGGAAGGCAGGTTAAAAACAAAAACAAAACAAAACAAGAATTAACAAAAAACAAAACAAAGAAACCAAAAAAAATAAAAACACAAAACAAAAAGAAAAAAACTCCAGGTTTCTGATTTTAAAGCTGTCCGGCCAGGCTGCGTCCGTCTGGGAAGATATCAGTTTTGCTTTTCTTCTTTCCTGAGGTGCACTCTTCACTGTTGTCCAGCCACCAGCCCAGTTCCTTAGTGTGCTTCTGGGCCCAAACTGTCTTGATGTGCACCTGATAGTGGCAAATCTCCCACTGCCTATTTTTTCTCCGCTGGTCTAACTAATAGGTTCTCTCCGTGCCCTTTCTGGATAGTTTGGCCCCCGCTCTGAGTCAAGAATTTGTGCGGTCTCTATCTCCGGACTGCCACTCCCCTCAACAGGGTGCTTCTGCCCTATTCCCACAAAGCTGCTTGGTCTTGCCGGGCTGCGTGCTCCTGCATGCGCCTGCGTGCGCCTGGTCTGGCTGGCTAGGGCTTTGTTCCCAGCTGTAGGCATGAGCTCAGCGCACCTGTGAATTCTTTTATCTTTGCCCCTGGGCTGCGCGCCAGCGAGCGCCGGTCGAAAGGTCTGGTCGCGCACTCTCTCTGGTATTTTTGAGCTGTGCGCCAGTGTTCGCTCACTTCTTTGTCCCTGGATTATGCGTCCAAGAGGCCCAGTTGTGCACTGTCCCTAGTATTTTTGAACTGCGTATGAATGGTCCACGGGTCGCTGGGTGCGCATAGTCCCTGGTTTACCTTGTTCGGTGTCCCAGGCCGCACTCGGCCAGAGATTCGCTGACTGCAAGCTGTTTCCGATACTTCTGGTATGGGCTGGGAAAGGCCTCGGACCCCGGATTCAAACAGACTCCAATTCCCCTTGGTGGAAGCGCCAGCCTCCTCGGGCCAAGGGCCGACCTTGCTCTCCCTCCGTGATGCAGGCCGAGTTCCCTGGGCCTCCGATCCCGGTCGCCTACCAATCCTGGTCGCGCACCAATCCCGGGGCGCGCACCGATCCAGGGTCGTGCACCTGACCTCGCGACTGTTGGGAGCGGGGCCTCTCCAAATAGCCACGTAGCGCCACTTTTTTTTTTCTGTTTTTCCTCTCTGAAAAATTCTTCCTATTTACGCTTGCCAGACAAAACAAGCATCTGACTACTCTCAAATCCTAATCTGGCTCTCTCCCCAAGAATCTTGCATCCGATCCAAGTGGCTGCTGGGTCTGGGACTGAAGCCCCACCCCGCTCCCCGGGCTTGTCCCGATGGGGACCCTTTCCTTCCGATGCTCTCTGCTTACCGTGTGAATGTTCAAATTCCCCTGCAGTCTTGGGCATCAATCATCATATGTGTTGGAATACTGCTGGGTTTTTGCCCCGTTCCTCAGAAAATCAAGCAGTGGGTAGGAGGACGTAAACTCTGTTCCTCCTATCTCTCCGCCATCTTCTCTGCCTCTCCCTTAAAGACCATTCTTAATGCTTGAACCCAATCAATGCTCAGGCAATAGGATACCAAAGCACTTTAGCAGGAATAACTAAATATAAGAAGTACTTCCACATTAGTCTGCTAAAATCTTATGTAGTTGAAAACATTCTGTATAAACAATCCCAGTTTCTCTTCAACTGGAAACTTCCTGGGCTTCTGGTTGGGAAGAGTGGAGACCAGACATTATACCTCCAGCCATTCAAAACTTTATCAGTATGTGTATGTGAGTGTGTGTTTGAGTGGGAGAATATAGGAAGGGGATTACAGAGGGATAATGGTGAGGGGATAAACATTTGAAAAAAAAAACTACCCACAATTGGCCCGGCTGGTGTAGCTCAGTGGATTGAGTGCGGGCTGGGAACCAGAGGGTCCTGGTTCAATTCCCAGTCGGGGCACATGCCTGGGTTGTGGGCCAGGTCCCCAGTGAGGGCCATGTGAAGAGGCAACCATACATTGCTCTTTCTCCCTCCCTTCTCCTCTCTCTGAAAATAAATAAATAAAATCTTAAAAAAAAAAAAACTACCCACAGTCAAGATTGAGATCAGTGTTCTGGGTTGATGTTTTCACTGCTTTCTGGTCTGGGCATGGAGACAGACACTCTACCTTCAAATACTGCTGTCAGTAAATTGTTATGTAGGCACAGATATAAAGAGTCTGAACTCCAGGCATGCCATCAAGAGTTCATTCATCCACAGGCACCAAAGAAACCTCTTGTTCCAGAGACTTACGGCCAAGATGGAGGCGTAGGTAGACACACTGTGCCTCCTCGCACAACCAAAAGAGGAAAAAACAACAATTTAAAAAACAAAAACAGCCAGATCTGACAGAAAACTGAACTGAGCAGAATTCCAACAACCAAGGAGTCAAAGATACGTTCATCCAGACCAGTAAGTGGGGTGGAGCCGGGTGGAGAGTGCTCAATGAGACACGGTTTGTGGAGCGGTATGCCTGGAGAGGCTCGTGGCAGGCGCACCTGGCCAAAATGCGGTGGGTGCACTAGGCAAAACTGGGGCTGAGACTGGTGGACCAGGCAGTCCTTCACTCTCGCACAGATAAACTGGGAGGAAAAGCTGGGGAGCTGAACAGACCGTGCAGCCCACCAACACAGGGAAATAAAGCCTCAAACCACTGATTGAAAACACCTGTGGGGGTTGAGACAGCAGTGGGAGGAACTTCAAGCCTCACAGGAGAGTTTGTTGGGGAGACCCACAGGGACTTGGAACTGTGCAGGCCCACCCACTCACCCAGGAGCCAGAAAATAAGGGCCCAACTTGCTTGTGGGTAGCTGGGGAAGTGCAGAGTACAGAGCAAGCACCATTGTTCTCTCAGGCCCCACCCCCACAGACAGTGTCACAACACAACGACGTGGGTTTCCCTGCCCTGGTGAACACCTAAGACTCCATCCCTTAAAGTAACAGATGCACCAAGGAAAAAAAATGGCCCAAATGAAAGAACACATCAAAGCTCCAGAAAAAATACAACTAAGTGATGAAGAGATAGCCAACCTATCAGATACACAGTTCAAAGCACTGGTAATCAGGATGTTCACAGGAGTGGAATAAAGATGGTCACAATTAGTTGAACAAATGAAGGATAATATAAAAAAATGAGGGGAAATGCGCAGGGAACCAATAGGGATGAGAAGGAATCTGGGATTCAAATCGACGGAGTGGACTAGCAGAAAGAAAAAAACATCCAACCAGAAAAGAATGAGGAAACAAGAATTCAAAAAAGTGAGGAGAGGCTTAGGAACCTCCAGGACATCTTTAAACATCCCAACATCTGAGTCATAGAGGTGCCAGAAGGAGAAGAGGAAGACCAAGGGATTGAAAACTTATTTGAACAAATAATGAAGGAGAACTTCCCCAAGCTGGTGAAGGAAATAGACTTCTAGGAAGTCCAGGAAGCTCAGAGTCCCAAAGAAGTTGGACCCAAAGAGGAACACACCAAGACACATCATAATGACATTACCCAAGATTAAAAATAAGGAGAGAATTTTAGAAGCAACAAGAGAAAAGGAGACAGTTACCTACAAAGGAATTCCCATAAGACTGTCAGCTGATTTCTCAAAAGAGACCTTGCAGGCAAGAAGGGGCTGGAGAGAAGTATTCCAAATCATGAAAGGCAAGGACGTACATCCAAGAATACTCTATCCAGCAAAGCTATCATTTAGAATGGAAGGGCAGATAAAGTGCTTCTCAGATAAGGTCAAGTTCAAGGAGTTCATCATCACCGAGCCTTTATTATATGAAATGTTTAAGGGATTTATATAGGCATGGAGGGATATCAACAGGGGAGTGGGAGGGGTAGAGAGGGGGAAAGGTGCAGAGAATAAGTAGCATAAGCAGTAGGTAGAAAACAGACAGGGGGAGGTTAAGAATAGTATAGGAAATGCAGAAGCCAAAGAACTTATGTGTATGACCTATGGACAAAAACTAAAAGGCAGGGAATGGGGGGGTGGAGGGGAAGAAAGAGGAGGAATGGGGCAACTGTAATAGCATATTCAATAAAATATATTCAGAAAAAAAAGAAAGAAACCTCTTGTTCCGTAAGAGACCTGTAGCAGATCGTATTGGGGCCATAATTTAGAGTTGAGTTCCAATTTGAGGGAGTGGAAGGTGAAGTTAAAGTTTCCAGAAGTAAGGAAATAACTGTTATTGGGTCTCAGATGGGTGCCAGTTCAGCACATCAGGATACATTTTTTCTTAATCTCCAGTAAAATTACTGATTTTCACATATTCAGGCAATAGAGCCTTAGTGGAATTTTCAGGAAATACAGTAATAATGCAAAACCTGTTTTCCCTTGTTTACCAGCTGGTTTTATTTAGTGATAGAAAGCTATTAAATTTATGTATTAATCCTGTAACTGGTCACTTACTGAACTGGTTTATTCCTTCTAATGCCTTTCCAGTTTTTTTTCTTAGATTTTTTCAGGTATTAAATCATATTATCTTCAAAGCAGATAAAAGTTGCTTTTTTGTTTCCAATATTTATACCTCCTTTTTCTTTCTCATATCTTATTGTATTGGATTGATACTTCCAGAACAATGTTAAAATATAATGATGATAGCACTGTTTCTTTGTTCCTGATTTTGCTGAAAATGCTTCTTAGTGTTTCTTTATTAATGACTCTGGCTTTGACTTAATATATATGTATCAATTGTATAAAGTTAAGAGTAGGTTATAAACATTAGCACATTCTTTTTCTACATCTGTAAGGATGATAATATCAGTTTTTTCCTTTAACTATTCTTTTAACTAATTATAACAATAGATTTGTTAATATCACTCCACGTTTATATTACTGAAATTAAATCTAACAAGCATTATTTTTTTAATTACTTTATTGTTGTTCAATTACAGTTATTTGCATCCTCTCCCTCCCCTCCCCCCTCCCCCAGTCTCCCCTACCCCCCCGCCTCTCTCCTCCCTCTTAGTTCCCTCCACGTGTCCTCTACAGTGATTCCTGAAAACGCTTCTCCCCATTGTCCCCTCCCCACTCCCCCCCGGCCATTGATAGACTGTTCTTAATTTCAATGTCTCTGTTTATGTTTTGTAACAAGCATTATTTTTAATGTGATGTTGAAATACTATTCACTAATATTTTCTTTGAAATTTTCAGTGTTATTTCTAAGGAGGCCAAGTATCCAATTTTGAAAGATATATTAGGAACATTTATAAATGTATGTTATAAAACACATTTATAACATTTATAATTAGTACATAACATTATAATTAATATATGCCATATTGACAATTATTCTTAGCTATATAAAAAGAAATCTGGAAGTTTTTATTTCATTATGATTTAAATAGATTAAACAACATGGAAATTATCTGCTTCTCTTTTGTAAGATTTTATTTATTTATTTATAGACAAGGGAAGGGAGGAAGAAATAGAGGGAGAGAAACACCAATGTGTGGTTGCTTCTCACATGCCCCCCCCCCCACTTGGGACCTGGCCTGCAACTCAGGCACGTTCCCAAGACTGGGCATCGAACTGGTGACCCTTTGGTTCACAGGCCAACAATCCACTTAGCCACACAAGCCAGGGCAGGAATTATCTGCTTCTTAAAGAACCATTTAAAATTTTAATCTGGAGAGAGAACCAAGATGGTGGAGGAGTAAGTGGAAGTTACAGTATCCTCTTTCCAGGACCAATCTGGAAGTACAACTAAATTGTGGAGAAAATACCTAGAACAAACAACTTGACAATAGTTAGAAGACTTATAACCATGGACACAGAGAAGAAACAGCTTGAGCACAACTTGATTAGTAGGGAATGTGGTGGTGACGCAAGAGTGTTGGCTGAGTGCGTATGAGTGACAGCTGAATGGTTGGGGGAATATTTAAGTGGTCGGTTGGATACCCCTGACAAATGTGGGGTCTAAAACTCAAGCAGGGCTCCTCAGCCTACAGCACCAGAGCCTGAAAAGTACACAGACAACATCCAGCTGTGAAAAGTGGCAGTGATGGACAGATGGAGATGCAGAGAGGTACAAAAAGGGCCAACACATAAATTTTCATTTTCAGCCACTTACCCTGGGCTCTGACAAAGGTGAGGTCAGAGTGGCCTAGAGATGCCTGAGGAGAGACTGGGGATGGTGGCTTTGAGAAGAGAATGGAAAGAGCAGCTGCCAGGATCCTAGTGCTGAGTCATTCCCCATACACCAGCAGCCATCTTGTTCAGGCAGAACACTCCCCTCCAAGCGGCAGCAGCCAGAGGGGAAGCAATAGCCCTGCCACCAGGAGGGACTCTGCCCCACCATATGGTGCTTACATCTAACTGCTGAGTGCAGAGTGACTAGATAACAACTGAAGGAGCCAGCCACAGGCAGTAGATCGCTGGTAATCTCAAAAGAAGCTGCCTAAAGTAAAATGGAGTGAACATCTAATAACAGAGGCAGATCCAGAAAGAAAAAAAAACAGTGCACCTGCACAACAGCAACAAGATGTGATGGGTGGAGTGACCCTCAGTCAACCAGTGCAGGGAAGGACCCACCAAAGAAAGACCCAACAACAATAAAAACCCAAATATATCCAGAGATCCAACATAAATGACATCCCAAGAGCAGCAAGTACAGGAGATCAAGGAGACTGCACCACTGAATCTCACAGGTCTCCTACCATAGAAGTTCACACCAAAAACCCAGGGAGTCAGAACAGATCAATTTGAGAGCAGAGGCTAACAAGAAGAGTCTCACAAGCAATGGAAAGATAAACAATCCACAAAAGAAAGGAAAGGAGGAATCCTTGGAAAGAATACTAAATGAAATAGAGGCAAGTCAACTACCAGGTACTGAATTCAAAGCAACAGTTATCAGGAACCTCAATTAACTCACTGAGAATTACCAAAAAATACATGGAAACTATGGTAAACTCACTGAAAACTCTATCAACGTGAAAAAAGAAATAGAAACTACCACAAGAAATGAAGAATACAATTTCTGAATTGAAGAACACAATAGAAGGAATCAAAAGCAGGCTAGATGAAGCAGAGGATCGGATCAGTGAGCTAGAGGACAAGGTAGAGAAAAACAACCAGAAAGAGCAAGAAAAGGAAAAAAGACTCAGAAAGAACAAAGAGGTGTTAAGGGAACTGCAGGACAACATTAAATAGAATAATGACCCTATAATAGGGTTATCAGAGGAGAAGAAGGAGATCTAGGGATAGAAAACCTGTTTGAAAAAGTAATGATGAAAAACTTCCCTAATTTGATGAGAGAAAAAGTCACACAAATCCAGGAATCACAGAGAGTTCCAATCAAGAGGAACCCAAAGAGGCCCACTCCAAGGCACATCATAATTAAAATGGCAAAATTCCAAGGCAAAGAGAGAATCTTAAAGGCAGCAAGGGAAAAACAGGAAGTAACACACAAAGGAGCCCCGATAAGACTAGCAGCTGACTTTCTAAAGGAAATGCTCCAAGCCAAAATGGAATGGCAAGCAATATTACAAGTAATGAAAAACAAAGGCCTGCAACCAAGGCTACTCTATCCACCAAGGCTGTCAATTAAAATGGAAGGTGAAATAAGGAGTTTCCCAGACAAAAGAAGCCTCAAAGAATATACCTCCTCCAAACCAGCTCTGTAAGAGATGCTAAAGGGTCTGCTTTAAGAACAGGAAGAAAAAGTGTGAGAAAGGAACACAGGCACAAAGTAAGTGAAATGGCAACGAATAGGTAGCTATCAATAATAACCTTAAACATAAAAGGATTAAATGGTCCAATCATAGAATAGCTGAATGGATAAGAAAACACGACCTACACATATACTGCCTGTAAGAGCCCCACCTGAGAACAAAACACCTACACAGACTGAAAGTAAAGGGTTAGAGAAAATATTCTGAACAAATGGACAAGAAAAAAAAAACAGGGTACCAATACTTATATCAGACAAAATAGATTTCAAAACAAGGACCACAAAAAGATACCCAGAAGGTCACTTAATAATACTCAAGGGAAGAATCCATCAAGAAGACATAAACATTATAAACATATATACACAAAACATAGAAGTACCCAAATACATAAGGAAAGTCTTGGAGGAGTTCAAGAAAGATATTGACAGCAACACACTAATACCAGGGGATTTTAACACCCCACTATGAAAAATGAATAGATCTTCCAAACAAAATATCAAAAAAGACATTGAAGCATTGAACAATGTCCTAGATCAAATTGACTTCACTGATATATATATAGAACTTTTCGTCCCAAAGAAGCAAAATACACATTCTTTTCAAATGCACATGGAACATTTTCAAAGATAGACCACATGATAGGACACAAAACAAGCCTCAACAAATTCAAGAAAATTGAAATCCTATCAAGCATTTTCTCTGACCACAAGGGATTGAAACTAGAAACTGACCTCAATGAAAAAATTAAAAAAGACTCAAACTCATGGAGATTGAATACCATGCTATTAAACAATGAATGGGTTAAGAAAAAGATCAAGGAAGAAATCAAAATTTCTGGAAACAAAAGAATATGAACTCACAACAATCCAAAACTTATGGGACATAGTGAAGGCAGTCCTGAGAGGGAAGTGTATAGATATACAAGACTATTTAAAATGATAGAAACATTTCTGAGGGCTCCATAGCTCAGGGGTTAGAGCACTGATCTTTTTAAAAGGATAGAAACATTTCAAATAAACAACCTAAACCTACACCTGTAAGAACTGGAGGGACAATAACAAAGACAGTCCATGTAACTATAAGGAAGGAAATAAGCAAGATCAGAAATCAAGAAAAAAATCCCATTTGATATACCAACAAGAAAAATAAAGTACCTAGGAGTAAACCTAACTGAGGAGGTAAAAGACCTTTGCTCAGAAAACTACACAACACTGAAGAAAGAAATTAAGGAAGACGCAAATGGAAGCATGTACCATGCTCATAGATTGGAAGAATTAACATCATCAAAATGGCCATACTACCCAAAGCAATTTATGAATTCAACACAATCCCTATTAAAGTACCAATGACATATTTCACAGATAGAGAACAAACATTTCAGAAATTTATATGGAACCTTAAATGACCCCAAATCCTGCAGCAATTTTGAGTAAGAAGAACAAAGTAGGAGGGATCACTATAACTGATATCAAACTGTATTACAAGGGCACTGTAATAAAAACAGCCTGGCACTGGCATAAGAACAACACATACACCAGTGGAGCAGAACAGAGAGGCCAGAAATAAACCCAAGTCTCTACAGTCAATTAATATTTGACAAAGTAGGAAGAAGCATAAAATGAAGTGAAAATAGCCTCTTCGACAAATGGTGTTGGGAGAGCTGGACAGCTACATGCAAAAAAATGAAACTTGATCACCCACTTACATCATACACAAAAATAAATTCAAGGTGGATAAAAGACTTAAATATAAGTCATGACACCATAAAAATCCAAGAGGAGAACACAGGCAGGAAAATCTCAGATATTCCACACAGCAATATTTTCACTGATATGTCCCCCAGAGCAAGTGACATAAAGGAAAGAATAAACAAATGGGATCTCATGAAAATAAAAAGCTTCCGTACAGCAGATGAAAACAGTATTAAAATAAAAAGAGAAGCAACCATATGGGAAAACATATTTGCCAATGAGACCTCAGACAAGGGTTTGATCTCCAAAATGCATAAAGAACTCACACAACTCACTTCAGAAAGAGAAACAACCCAATTAAAATGGGAAAAATACTTGAACAGACACTTCTCCAAGGAGGACATACAGAGACCCAGAGACATATGAAAAGGTGATAAGCATCACTAGCCATCAGAGAGATACAAATTAAAACTGCAATAAAATACCACTTCACACTAGTCAAAATGGCCAGCATAAACAAAGCAACAAAAAAGTGTTGGGGAGGATGGGGAGAAAAGGGAACCCTAGTGCACTGTTGGTGGGAATGCAGACTGGTGAAGCCACTGTGGAAAACAATGTGGAATTTCTTCAGAAAACTAAAAATGGAACTGCGTTTTGATCTGGCCATTCCATTCCTGGGTTATATTCTAAGAATCCAAGAGAACCTATGTACCCCAATGTTCATAGCAGCACAATTTATGATATTCAAGTGCTAGAAGCAACCTAAGTGCCCATCAATAAATGAATGGATCAAAAAACTATGCTACATTGACATGATGGAATACTATGCAGCAGAAAGAAAGAAGGAGTTCCTACCCTTTGGGACAGTGTGGATGGAACAGGAGAGCATGATGGTAAATGAAATAAGCCAGGAGGTGAAAGACAAATACCATATGATCTCACCTTTAAGTGAAACCTGATCAACAAAAAAAACAAGCAAGGAAAATATAACCAGAGACACTGAAATTAAGAAGAAACTAAAATAACCAGAGGGCAGGTGGGATGGGACAGTGTGGAGGGGGAAGGGGAAGGGTGTCCAGAAACAACAATAAAGGACACATGTACAAAACCAAGTGGTGTGGGACAGAATAGAGAGCCCATAAATGAACCCAAGTCTCTACAGACATGGGAGGGTGGTGAGGATGACTGGGGTTGGGGGGAGTGGTGGAGAAAACTTGAACAAGAATAAAACAATTGAAAAAAGTTTTTTTAAAGAAAACGCTTAATGTAATTTCAATTTTATTGAATTTTTTCAGGCTTGTTTTGTGTTCTATCATGTGGTCTGTCTTTGAAAATTGTCCATGTGCATTTGAAAATAATGTTTATTATGCCTTTTGGGGATGAATGTTTTATATATATCAGTTAAGTCCATTTGATCTAAAGCTTTTTTTTTTAGCATGTTTTTTTTTAAGATTTTATTTATTTATTTTTAGAGAGAGGAGAAGGGAGGGAGAAAGAACAATGTGCGGTTGCCTCTCACATGGCCCTCACTGGGGACCTCACTGGGGACCTGGCCTGCAACCCAGGCATGTGCCCCGACTGGGAATCAAACCAGGACCTTTTGGTTCCCAGCCCGTGCTCAATCCACTGAGCTACACCAGCTGGGCAGGCTACAGCATGTTTTAATGCCACAATATCCTTGTTGATATTTTATTTGGAAGAGCTATCCATTTTTGACAGTGGGGTGTTAAAATCCCCTAGTATAAGTGTTTTGCTGTTTATATCTTTCTTGAAGTCCCCCAGTATTTTCCTTATATATTTGGGTGTCTTATGTTGTGTGCATATATGTTTATAATGTTTGTCTTTTTGATGGATTCTTCCCTTTAGTATTATGAAGTGTCATTTGTGTCTCTGTTATGACCTTTGTTTTGAAGTCTATTTTGTCTGATATAAGTATTGCTACCCCAGCCTCTTTTTTCCTGCCCATTTGCTTTGAATATTTTGTTCTATCCCTTCACTTTCAGTCTGTGTAGGTCTTTTTTTTCGGAGGTAGGTCTCTTGTAGGAGCATATGTGCGGGTCATGCTTTCTTATCCATTGAGCTACCCTATGTCTTTTGATTGGAGTATTTAATCTATTAATATTGAAGGTTATTATTTATAAATACTTATTCATTTTCCCCCCTTTGTACCTGTGTTCCTCTCTCTTACTCTTTGCTGTCCTCTGCTTAAATCAGTACCTTTAGCACATCCTGCAGTGCTGGTTGGTGAAGGTGTATTTTTTCAGTCTACTTTTGTCTGGGAAACTCCTTATTCCACCTTCCATTTTAATTGATAGCCATTATGGTTAGAGTAGTCTTGTTTTCAGGCTTTTGCTTTTTATTAATTTTTGAGGCTTGCTTTGTGTCCTATAATGTTGTCTATCTTTGGAAATGTTTCATGTGCATTTGAAAAAAAACCCTGATATTTTGCTTCTTTGGGATGAAAGTTTCTGTCTATATCAGTTAAGCCAGTTTCATCTAGCATGTCATTTAGTGCCACAATATCTTTTTTGATCTTTGTTTGGAAGGTCTGTTCATTGTTGACAGTGATGTGTGAAAATCCTCTACTATGAGCGTGTTGCTTTCTATCTTTCTTGAAGTCCTCCAAGATTTTCCTTATATATTTAGGTGATCCTATGTTGGCTGCGTATATGTTTACAATGTTTGTAGCTTCCTGGTGGATTCTTCCCTTTAGAATTATGAAATGACCTTCTGTGTCTCTTTTATGGCCTTTGTTTTGAAATCTATTTTGTCTGGTATAAGTATTGCTACCCCAGTTTTTTTTTTCTGTCCATTTCCTTGGAATTTTTTTCCATCCCTTCACTTTCAGTCTTTATAGGTATTTTGTTATATGGTGTTCTATTTTAGGCAGATAAGGCTATTAGAATTTATTGTAAATTGTTAATTATCAGAGGTAGTTCTACCAAAAAGCTGTAATCACACACTTTGGGTGTGCATTCCTTTCATAGACTCAAGTGTACAAACATTAATATTTTTTAAAACAATCTACTTTAATGAGCAAGAAATAACACGTGTTAATATATAATTAACCTAATTTTTATTGTGAACTTATTATCTCTAATCTTGGAAAAATCATTCTATTATTCATGTTGTTTGCCTCTGAGGCTCCAAGATATCTACATGAATTGCAGTAAAGCAAATGAGTGAAATACCCTAAAGTTGCAATAGTATAGGTTGTATCTCAAAAATATTATTTCACACACAGCTAAGGTAGAAGAATGGGTGCAAAATTTTGCATGTGTTGTTAATATCAGTCAAGGGGCACCTAATTCAGTATCATCGCACTTGGTTCAATTTATGCACATCATCATAATGCTTTCCTAAGAGGAAGGGATTTTTCATTTGTGAAACCCCAAGTGCTCTGTTCTACAGCACAGGGAGATGACTAGGACTAAGTAAAATCTTTGTAGTATGGGAGAAAGAACCCAGCTGAAATTTGGGCTTATAAATGAATAATTGAAGCCACTGAGCCTCCTGTACTCAGGATATTCTCCAGTGGAAGCAACTGCAGCAGTATCAAGTCTGGGAACCCCTTTAGATCAGCAGCAGAGAAAACTGATCCAGGGCTCAACAGTAGCAGATGGATGTAAATTAAAATGTTGATGAACTCAGGAAATTGAATGTAATAGTGAGAGGGCCATTACCCATGAGTCCAGACTGAATTAAGATTAAAACAAGATGAGAAGTACCTGCCAGTCTAAGGGAATAAGAAGACATGTTAGTTTAATGGATGAATGTACCAGGGAGAAGGTCTTAAAATTAAAGCGGGAGATGGGTTGAAATATTCTTCCTTAAAGAGTAGCTTTGGCTTATAGGGCCTTTGGGTAATATAAATTAAGAGAGAGACTGTTGAAAAGCAAAATCTTTTTACTGTCAATATAACATTCTTTCATGTTACAGAAATGAGATCCACTTAGAAGCCAAGTTGCCTCAGGAAGGAATTAGAAATATTCTGTCATGCCTGTTTTCATCATCTGCATTACCAGGAATTCTGTCTTTACTATAGCCATGCAAATGGTCAAATGGAGTAAAGATGGTACAAATTAATAGAATATTATAAGGAGACACTAAATAATTTAGTAATTGCTAAAAACTTTGCCTTTTTTTTCTTGGGTGTTTTGGATAATGGCCTCTGATCCTTTCTTTCCCAATGAATGACTGTCTTACACTATTATATTCCATGTGAGCCATGACCATATAGAAAGTTTTTGGTTCCTCTGCCAAATAAAGTACTAGATATTTTAATGTAATCACTATAATAGCTAATATTTGTATGTGACTTACTGTGTGCTGAGCCTTTTTCTTAGCACTTTTCATATATTAACTCATGTAATAATACTCAACAACAACCCTCTGAGGTGCATACTGCCATAATCATCACCATTTCACCAATGAACAAATTGAAACACACTGAGGTTTGCCGCATTATCAAACATCATACAGCTAGTAAATGGCAGTTTGGGGGGTGTTGAAAGGCAGGGAGGCAGTCAGGAAGTATGGCTTCATAATCCACAAGCTGAAACACTTCATCTTTGCTATTTATGTACTTGACTAACAGGATTGCTATAACTGATTCTAAAGCCTGAGGCATGTTTGCTTAACAGAAATATCCCAACTCCTTTACCTGGGAAGTAAAGAAACAAAGGAATGCCTTACACAGATGATTGGCCATTCAGAGCTATCCTGCTTTAAATGCCAGTGAATGGGGGAGGGAGTAAAGTTAGAAAAGTTTTCTTCCTCAGATTTCACTGCCAAAACCATCTTATTAGCAGTTTTTCACACAATAGTATTCTGCCTCAAATTATAACTCAACAAGAGCTAAGAATATATTATTTAACAAAGATATTAGAGATTTCATCTGACATGGTTTTACGTGGTTAGGTTAGTGTGAAAATGGTATGGTCCAACCTGAGGCTGTAGGTAGATGCCTGTAGAGCTATTGCTGACAAGGACATTTGCTCAGGGAGAAGGTGGGTAGTATATCGAGGCAGTGAATGCAGCAAGTACTTACTAGCCAGTGTTTTATGAAAACACAAGTAGCCTTAGATGTTTGAAATCTTTGGCTTATTTGGAAAATTGTTTTATCTTGTATATTGAAATATTAACGATTTACTTCTGAGTGGATGATTCTTCTTCTGGTACTTTGAAAATTGCTTATAACTTTTATGGAAAGGGATGTGGAAGAAGAGCAAGGAAATGGGATTGTGGGCAAGCTCAGCATGAAGTTGGAACCTTAGAGGGATAGGAAAAAAGAAGAGAAAATGTTACTGAACAAAGGGGGATTCAGCACACAAGCATAACACAATAATTGATGGGGAAGGAAAAAGGTTTTTATTAACAGGGTGTGCAGTTTGGGGGAGTGAGGGATCCCCAACTCCAAGTCATTCTCTTCTGCAAAATACAGGATTCCCCTTGTTCTACAAAAGACTGAAATCCACATCTATGCCCAGAGATACACCACCCTCCATCCTTATGTGCCTTTTTGAAGTACAAGGCTGATACACAAATGGATCTCCATCTCACACAAATGGATCTCCACCTCTCTAGCTTCAGGCTCTTTCTCTCTGGAGTGCACATTTGTGGAGCTGGTGTCTCCATTGCCCCACCGCAGCTTTCTCTCTCTCTCCCAGGGCCAGGGTGCACTGCCAGATCACTGCAACCAGTCATGTAAGGGGTTCCATCTGCATGTTTCCAGCATCCAAGGCTGCTTGTGCCCCCGGGGCCTGTGAAATTTCCTGGTCCATGTGTCTGTGCACTGCTCTCATGGGGAGAAAATGGTAACAGTCCAGGACCTGTGCACCATGTGGCACAGTCTGCAGCATCCTGTGGGCCCACCACTGCTGGGGCACACATACAACATGATTCTGCTCCTGACCATGCATGCAAGGGGAGGCAAGAGCCACAAGTGGGGCCCAGTGTCCACCAGATCTAGTGGATGCCCTATCCCCCCAGACTGGGCAGGGTGAGGAGAAAGCAAAAGAGGGACAAGTTTCTATGTACCCTCTATTTAAAATCTTTCACCCCAAAATCCTACATGCTGTGTGGGTGTCCATATTCCCAGTCAATCTCAGCTGGTGTCCACCACATGTGTCAGCCTGCACAGTGTCTCTACCCGGGGAAGGGCATCACCATGCTCACCTTCATGATACACATATGTTGTGACCTTTTCATATAATGCAGGCCATCTGCAAGCTGTGTCACAAGCCAGGCTAGCTGTTTACCCTTCCCCGGGATATGGAAGCCTGTCATGCAGTTTCAGTTGCGATTTAAATCCACCACCTTGGGACTTCCCTACCTCTCTTGGGCATCTCTCCCCTCTGCCCAGCAATCTAGCCAGACCTCTATGCTACAAAAGGGCAGAAAAACTAGGAGAAAAATTCACCTTTCATATTATATGCTTTTACATTGTTGAATTTTTTCAGAAAAGTGATTACTTTTATAATTTGAAATAATAGCAAAGGAGAAAATTGACAATTAGTGTTCCTTTTTAAAGGGAGAAATTTTAATTTATATTTAATTCTTTTCAATTATAGTTTAATTCAATATTATTTTAATATTAGTTTCAGGTGTACATGATAGTGGTTAGACAAGCACATACTTTGCAAAGTGTTTCCCCTGATATTTCAAGTACCTGACACCATACATAGTTATTACAACATTATTGACTGTTTCCAAGGAAGACATGCTGTACTTTACATGCCATGATAATTGCCAACTACCAGTATGTATTTCTCAAACTTTTCACCTTTTTAACCCAGTACCCCTAAACTCCTCCCCTCTGACAACCATCAATCTGTTCTCTGTATGTATGAAACTCTGTTTTCTTTATTTGTTTCTAGTGTTCTTTAGATTCTACATATAAGTGAAATAATATGGTATTGGTCTTTCCCTGACTGAATAATTTGAATTAGTGTAATACCTTCCATGCTGTCACAAATTATATTTCATTCTTTTTTATGTCTGAGTAATATTCCACTGTATATATGTACCACAGCTTTTTTATCCACTTGTCTATTGATGGGCATTTGGGTTGCTTCCATAGTTTGGTTATTATAAATAACACTGCAGTGAACATAGGGGTACATACATTCTTTTAAGTTAGTGTTTTGGGTTTCTTTAGATCTATTCCCGGAAGTGAAATGGCTACATCATAGGCAATTCTATCTTTAATTTTTTGAAGGCTCTCCATGCTGTTTTCCATAGTGGCTGCATCAATCTGCATTCCCTCTGACAGTGCATGAAGATTCCCTTATCTCCACATCCTTGCCAACACTTGTTTGCTGTTTTAGTTATGACAGGAAGAATTAACATTGTTAAACAGTACATACTATCAAAAGCAATCTATAGATTCAACACTATTCCTATCAAAACACAAATGACATATTTCATATAACTTGACAAATAATTGAAAACTTACTATGGATGGAACCATAAAAGACCCCAAAAATCACAGCAATCTTGATAGAAAAAATGTTTTGAGGAATTGTCCTACCTGATATCAAACTATAATACAAGACCATAGTAATCAAAACAGCATGGTACTTATATAAAAACAGAAATAAAGATCAATGGAACAGAATAGAGAGCCCAGAAATAAACCCATGCCTATATAGTCAATTAATATTTGACAAAATAGGCAAGAATATACAATGATTACACTAGAAATGTAAGCAAATGGAAAAATGAATTAGTCTAATTAATTTCAATAAATGGTGTTGGAAAAAATTGGATACATGCAAAAAATCAAACTAGACCACCTTCTTACACCATATATAAAAATAAACTAAAAATTTATTAACAATTAAATGTAAGACTCAAAGCCATAAAACTTTTAGAAGAAAAGACAGTAAAACTCAGACATTTCTCTTTTTTTTCAAGATTTTATTTATTTATTTTTACAGAGAGGGGAAGGGTGTGGCAGTGATTTCAACACGCATGTTCTGGAATTTACACGTTTTGAGCACAGCTCCGTGTGATTCCCGTGTAAGCAAGTGTGGATCATGTCTGTGGAATGGGAATTCTCTAATAGAAATTTGGCAAAGATGTATCTTAAAAAATTCTGGCTTGCTGACCCCTGCATATTACATTAACCTGGTCCTGCCTGCCACTGGACCTGAATTTACATCCTAATGCCCTGCTAATGAGTAATCTTACCCCTGTTCTGCTTAATCCCATGAATAATCAATCCAATGTAAATGTGTCCTATGCCCCTTATAAAAACACCAGCTAAGCAAGCCACGAGGCTTTTCCTGAGATGGGAGGAATCAGCCACGTGGCCCCGGACTCTCTTTCCCCGCGTGTCTCGGTATGAGATTCATACACACATCGGGTAGTGGTCACCCACGGGTATCGGCAGGTACGATTACCCGCACAACAGAAGGGAGGGAGAAAGAGAGAGAGAGAAACAGCAGTGTGTGGTTGCCTCTCACTTGGCCCTCACTGGGGACCTGGCCTGCAACCCAGGCATGTGCCCTGACTGGGAATCGAACCGGGACCCCTTAGTTCCCAGCCTGTGCTCAATCCACTGAGCTACACCAGCCAGGGCCATTTCTCTTAGTAATATACTTTCTGACATATCTCCTCAGGCAAGGGAAACAAAGGAAAAAATAAACAAATGGACTACATCAAAGTAAAAACGTTTTTCACAGCGAAAGAAACCATCAACAAAATGAAAAGACAACCCACTGAATGGAAGAACATATTTACCAATGATACATCTGATAAGAAGTTAACGTGCAAAATTTGTATAGAACTCATATAACTCAACAGCAAACAACAATCTAATTTAAAAACGGGCAAAGGACCTAAACAGAAACTTCTCCAAGAAGACATACAGATAACCAATAGACATATGAAAAGATGCTCAATGTTACTAATCATCAGATAAAGAGAGGATTTTTAAAAAAGATTTTATTTATTTATTTTCAGAGAGAGGAGAAGGGAGGGAGAAAGAGCAGTGTATGGTTGCCTCTCACATGGCCCTCACTGGGGACTTGGCCCGCAACCCAGGCATGTGCCCCGACTGGGAATTGAACTGGGACACTCTGGTTCCCAGCCCGCGCTCAATCCACTGAGCTACACCAGCCGGGCTAAAGAGAGGATTTTTAAAAGAGACAGATTGCCAGTATAACTCATTTTCCTTGATCTTTACCTGACTCTTTCCAACTATAATACTAATGTTCCACCAAATACTATGTTCTATATTCTGAATACAGCTTGGTAAAGGCAGGAGGAAACTGTTCCATGGCAATTTTAAATTTTATTTTTAAAAATATATTTTATTGATTTTGCTATTACAATTGTCCCATTTCCCCCCTTCCTTCCCCTCCACCCCCACCCCCTATTCCCCGCCCTTTAGTGTTTTTCCATAGGTCATACACATAAGTTCTTTGGCTTCTACATTTCCTATACTATTCTTAACCTCCCCCTGTCTGTTTTCTACCTACTGCTTATGCTACTTTTTTTTTGTTTTGTTTTGTTTTGTTTTTAAATTATTTTATTGTTGTTCAATTACATTTGTTGTCCGAATTTA
>PVJI01025457.1:0-20418 GCA_004026765.1 Micronycteris hirsuta | reverse complement strand
GATTGGCCAAAAAAAAAAAAAAAAAAAAAGATTCGGTGTGCCGCAGAATTTTAGGAATGCGTGTGTATGTGCCATGAGATGAAGAGCTGGAAACCGCTGTTCTAGACCTGTCAGAGAGCAGAGGGGCCAGTGAGCACCCCGGTTCCAGCCCTGACCCGAGGACCCCGCCACATCAGCCCAGGCCCCTGACCTTCCCAGCCGTGAGGGGGACAAGCAGGTATTGTCGGAAGCCACGAAGTTTGCAGCAATTTGCTTTGCAGCAACTAGTGGGTCAAACCTGATTACATAAATTTGACACATTTGTATTTGTCTGTTTTGGTTTATTTGTTTCTTCAGTTAATGGTTACTAGGTGCTTCCACATCAAATTGATGCTGGTGAACTAGTGCTTAGGTTAAGGCAGGTGGTCTTTTCAAATCAAGTCGCAAACTGTCATTGGAGATATTCCCACATTTCGTGTACTATGGGGTCTCTGGCTGAGATTCAGTTCTGAATAAAATAGACATCGTCAGAGCAGCTTGATGTTCTAGCTCAGGAAAGCAGAGACAGAATTGCAGACAAAAATTTTTTTTTGTCAAAGAAGTAAGCATAACAGCTTTAAAGTCTGAATATTCCGGGGGCTTCTGTTCTAGCAAGTACATTTATTTTCTAATTACTGGAATCCTGTTTGGTTCTCTGTCAAATATGCCTGGAATTTAATTAAAAAAATTTTTTTGGATAATATTCTGTTTCTCTTATTTTAAAAAGTATTGTTCTTGATATGTTAACAAGGATATTTACTAATTTTTATTGGGCAATTCTAGTGCTTTAGTGTTGGTGTTTTCAGATGAACTAATCACATGTATATTGTGCCAGGGCTGCCCAGTAAATTGATCCTGAACCAGTGAATACTACATGGCATTTAGGAGCCCATCCGACTCATGAAGAACATGTGGCATCTGCAAAATTAAGACCACAGCAGGCCGTAGATGCAGAGACTTAAGGTACGTCTCAAAAGAAGTGCCAGAGTCACATTTTCCTGCCAGGACAACTGTTCTGCAGGGAGAAGCGTGGCAGAGTGGGGCGGGGGGTGGGGGGGGGAGCGTGAGAGAGAAGCCTGGCTGGAATGGGCCTCGGACGGGGGTGTGGTAGACGAGATGGTCGGCCTGTGGAGAGCCTGAATTCCTGCCAGGGAGAAGTTTTGGAGTTGATCTAATAGACAGTAAGGAGCAAGTCGCTTTTGTTAAACAGGTGGTGCTAATTGATTGAGGATCATCAGGAGTCAGAGCAACAAGTTAGTAGCTGAAGAGTTATTAAGGAAGATGTGCATAGAAGAAGCGCTTTCCCAAATCACTTGAGGGCAACTTATAAAAGTAAGATCGGCAACCCCTCCTCTGGCATTCATATTTCAGTGGAATTGGGAGAGAAATAGTATTTTCGCATGCTCACCGAGGGAGTCCTCTCTATTATGCACCACTGTCTAACAGGTAGTTAGAAAATGTACTTAAGAACAGATTTACTGTTTGCTCTTATTTTAAGTTGGGTTATGTAGGAAGGACAACCATGGTGAGGGTTGAAAGACCTTTGGTGAGATTTCTTTAGCAATTTACTATTTTTTATTTAATGTCTTTCAGTTAATCAACAGATTTTTAAGTATTTTGTCACTGATAATTTTATGAATTACATAGAAAAAAGAAAAACTGTTTAGCTGAAGTGAAGATATTTTACAATATTGCTGATATTACCAGATAGTTTATAATGAAATGTGCAGTCTTTGTCTAAACCATTACATTTATTTTTGGTATCAATGAAGGATTTTCTAGTTTCAACCAGTAGAGGGCGCTATTACTCTTGCTATAAACAGTCTTTTTTTCCCTCGTTGCAGAAATACCACCACCAACCTGTAATAAATTATTGAATTATTATACCCTATAATTTCTCATTATTGTCCTAGATTTCTAATGTGTTATCTCCTGCATAATCTATAACTTGGAACTGCTATATACATTGTCGATGGTACTCCTTTATACATGTCTCCCAATATAAACTTCCTTGGCAGTCAAAAGGAACAGGAGTACTAGCATATTTCTGGTCCTTTTGTTCCCATCCATTTTCACTCATACTTTCCCCACTTTCTGGAACATCAGTGGTTATCATCTGTCTAAATCTGACTTGCTGGCTTGACACCCAGTTTAGAAACAACTCTTTAATAAACCCTCTAAACCCCTACCTCTCAACTTACATAGCATGGTTAAGTTCCCGTTTTACAGCACTAATACAACTGTTATATTTATTTTAAGAAATAATGGCCTGCCCTGGCTGGTGTAGCTCAGTGGATTGAGCGCGGGCTGGGAACCAGAGGGTCCCGGTTCGATTCCCCGTCAGGGCACATGCCTGGGTTGCAGGCCAGGTCCCCATGAGGGCCATGTGAGAGGCAACCATACATTGCTGTTTCTCTCCCTCCCTTCTCCTCTCTCTAAAATAAATAAATAAAATCTTAAAAAAAAAAAAAAGAAATAATGGCCTTTGTCACTTTGCCGTTACATCATAATTGGCTTGCCAGATAAAATACTGACCATCCAGTTATATTTGAATTTCTGATACACCTTAACTTTTTTTGGTATAAGTATGTCCCATGAAATATCTGGGACATACTTATATCAAAAATTATTTATCAGTAATTAATATTTAATTGGGTTTGTTTCTGCTGAATCTAGTAACCCTAATCATATGCACTTTGATTGTGGAATTTTTATCTTATTCACGTTGTGACCACAGAGCATGGGGTCGTCTCGGCGTGGTCGGTCAGGAAACAGACATGTGAAGGGCTGTTACTTTTGAACACAGTAATGGCTCTGAAATGACCTATGTTACCACCACACTGATGTGGCGACAGTGAATTTTTATTCATTCTAACAATACAGTTGCAAGAAAGAACTTTGGGCTAATTAGAAACTTCAAGATTTAACAGTCAAAATTGGAGGGAACATTTGAAAGATATTTAACTGTCTTAAAATATCATTTTGAGTTGTTCAGAAATATTACATGGTTAATAAAGTTAAATGCAAAATGATTATGGATATTGCTTACAAGGAAAAATATCTTTAAAGATGCATTATTTGTTGAATGAAGACAGGCTGTAAAAAGTACCAACATTACTCATCGTTTAGATCAATGAGTTTATTCCCTACTTCGCCTTTGAAAAAGAAAGGAAAGTGCCATGTATGTGCACCCTTTTCTTGAATAAATACATTTGGGATACTTACTCTTAAATATTTTAAAAGTGGTTACCTTAAACTGAACTTAGGACATTTCTATACAAATTTCGTGTACCTATGGACTTATTACCCTAGAAGGGAAAGAAGAGGAAACACAATTTTCCTCTATCAAAATAGAAATCTTCTTCTGTCTCTGAAACTTCTCTCAAACACTTGAAAGCCATTTGCTGGACAGCCTAACGACTAAGTTCTGTTGCACTCAGCATGGCATGACGTGGGTTTGTAGAGAAACAATACTCTGATACAGCCTATTTAAAAGAACACCATCGAGTAAAACAACTGATTCACAAACACACACTCAAACACACTCTCACAAGTGACTATAAGTGGAAGAATTTTAATCTCATTAGATGTATACAATTTATAATAACAATGTGTTACAATGTCTTACTTATCACAACAATTAAAAAATGATACAACTCACATTCAGCAACACTTCATAGGCTGTTGGTGGAAGTGAAAATGGTACGTTTTCTTGAGAATGGATTTTGGTTGTGGCTATCGGTATTACAGACCCCAGGAAGGTCATACACTCTACCTCTAAGAGCCCTTTTACAAATGCCCGCTAAGGGAACACACAGACACTCCTACACAAGTTAACGTGCAGATAATCCCATTGCGTTTTGAAGGAAGGAGGGATGTTCGCAGCTCTTGATGACAAAGCCAGAAGTGACCCTGGGAAGACAACAGGCATACAAATTTCGTATGCCTATTGACTTATTGGTTAATAAGCACACCCTTGCTGGCTTGCTTCTGCCCTCGTTCCTCAGGTGCCACGGGCCCAGGGTTTGCCTTCTCACAGGGGTTCCTTCGCTGCTGCCCTGCTGCGGCTTCTGTTGAGATCTGTCCTCCCCAAGCATCTCGATCCAGCCCTCCTGTGGTGACCTCAGGGCATCATGGCACTCTGTAAGAGTTTGGGCTGCTGTCACAGAATACTATCGACTGCGTTGCTTATAAAGAACAGATATTTATTTCTTTTAGTTCTGGAGGCTGAAAGTTCAAGATCAAGGCACCTGCAGATTCAGTGTGTGGTGAGAGTCTAGTCCCAGGTCCACAGAAGTCCTTTCTCTCACTGTGTCCTCACATAGCAGAGGGGGCAAGAGATTCTCTGGGGTCTCTTCTTAAAAGAGCACCAATCCCGTTTATGTGGGTTCCACCTTTATGACCTAATCACCACCAAAGTTTCCACCTCCCAAGTTTCCATGGCCAAATGCCAACACATGGGAGATGGGGTTTCAGCACCAGACTTGGGCAGGGCACACAGGAGGGGGCAGCTCAGAGGCTTGCTTTGCTCCTGCGCTGTGGTCTGGGCAGATAGACCCTCTCCTCTGTCCCTTTGGTAGGGGATAACTAAGTCACACAACGCAATATACAGACGACCTATCATAGAACTGTACACTTGAAACCTACATAATTTTCTTAAGCAATGTCATCCTGGTAAATGTAATTAAAAATAAAACTAACTACTAACTAAGTAAAAAGAAATTAATTTTAAAAAAGAGTGGATCTGAAGGGTGAATGGAAGATAGGGCACAATCATCACTGTTCATTATGAAGGAGGTTAGAGATTAGAGCTGACATGTCCATCGGCAGGGACCTCTGCAGGGGACCGCGTGGAAGCACTAAAGCCCGCGGAAGAGTGGGCGTTTGGAGATTTTCCCGGCTCATCACTGCTGCCAGGAGAGCCAGCTCAGGGCTCCTGATAACTCCTTCTGCTCCTTGTTCCTTGCTCTGAGGGATGCTCTAATGAACAATTTTTCTATACCAATATTTTGCTCTCTGAAAATGAGGTCCACTCCCCCCCTTGGCCAACCATATCACATGCATGTCATCTAACTTGCAGACATTCAAATTTAAAATGCATTTCCAGAAAGTTTTTAAAATAACTAATCTTTCAATTTAAACCACACTGGGGACTAGGAACCCTAAACTGAACATATCCCTCCCCCCTCCAAGAGCCTGCTGTTTTACTAGTAAATCTTTAAAACTATATTCTGCAATTTTGCAGGCTTTTGGGTGTTCTAACCACTGTCAGCATGCTTCCAGCTTATTTAGTTAATTCTTTCTACTTTATTACACTAGAGTAATGTATTTCCACATTAGTCCATATGGTCATGAAAATATAAAATATCAGGTATCTGGTTCTTACCTGTTGCGAATGAATCCAGATATTCACCTACTGAAAGGGTGCTAGGTTTTTTGTTTTTTTTTTTCCTGCCATAGATTTAACTTTGGAGAATACATTTGGAACAATTGTACAGGGACTGCTAGTCAGAGTGGCTGCGTGATAATAAATCCTGATTTTGAGATGCAGTCCTTCTGGACTGCTGCACTCGAACTGATTTTAATACCTTAAAACACTCTGTCCTCTGCCATCCAAGTAAACAAAAGGCATTTCTTGTTTATCTCTTTTTTTCTAAAAGATACGCAATTAGCTTATGACACCTTAATTTTGTTCTTACTCTGGTAGTACTTCCTGAAATTTGCTCCTTTCCTCTAGTCCATAAAAGGATTCAGCTTCTTCTATCTTAAACAAACAAACAAACAGACAAACAAACAAAATACCTAACTCTCTTCCAACAAGAAATTTTCACTTGTATTCCCAGCCTGAGTTTTTACAACGCTCTTTCTCTGACTCATCGTCTTACTTGTCGCATGGCACTATAATTATCAGTTTATCCACCTGAGATCCTTAGAGGCAGGGACAGTTTCTTATCAATCATGGCATCTCCATGGCTGAGCAGAGTGCCTGGTATATACTGGGTGCTCCATAAAAAATGAAGGGTAGTCTTTTAAGTAGTATCAAGTCATTTTTCTTGTCCAGTAAGGGATAAAGACAGATTTAGTAAGTTCTTTGGTTATTTTAGTTAAAATGTTTTAAACTGTTTACAAGCAGAAGGGAGGTTATACATTCCTGATTCTTAGAAGACTTAGATCAGAACTTCTAAATAGTATTTTATGACACTAAACAGCTTAGAAATGTTTTCTGATGTTAATTTTACACACCAGGGCCCCAGAGGGAATCTGATGTCACACTCTCAGTGGGATGATGCACTGGGAGGGAGGGGCATGCTTTATAGAAGGGCTACGGAAGATGGGCGATCAGGGCACAGAGAAGTTTTAAGAGATAGGGCAGTACCTTGGGGCTAATATCAGCAGGGATGTGCCCACTCCCAGGACCAAAGAAAGAGTGAAGATACAGGTACTGGAAGTTACAAAAAGAAAATCATGTGTTTTGAGAAAAACTGTGACATTTGTCCAGGGACACGGCGACCCTGAGGCAGCTCCCCTCTCTCCCTTTCAACTGCAGGGACTCCCAAATGGCCAACCCAACAGCAAACCACAAAGCAAGCAGACATGCTGCTGTGGTCCTTACAGGGTGACTTCCCTTTGTGTCCATCGAGAAGGATGGAGAGTGGATTTGGAGGGTGAATGGAAGATACAGGGTATGATAATCACCTTTCATTATAATGTAGGTGCTTTCTCTGTGGACTATTCACACTGCTTAAAGAAAGCCACACAAACAGGAAGCAAATGTCCCCTGTAGTACTGCTTCACTTATATTTGTTTTTATTTAAGTGCAATTAAAGCAATGTTGACCTTCAGGAACTGCAATGGATGACAAGAAAAGATGAGTCCATGAAAACCTTCACTTGTGCAACATTAGCTGGAATGTGGTTGAGTTGAGTTCTGCAGATTGCATTGCTTTTGACCTCTGGTCTACCTCATATAGAGTTCAGGGCCACACTTGCGCTAATGAGATATTTCCTCCCATAAGGGAATACATTTCTCAATTCGCTAAAATGCTTGCCTCTTGTATCAGTATTCTTAAAAATGTGAAGAGATCCCTCCAGCTGGGTTCACTGTGCATTGCTTGCAACATGCATTTTTTTCACATACTATGTTATTTTAGTATACCTCCTTCAATTTAAATTTGAGTAAATGGTGGTTTAATTCTGTGGAAGTTCACTTTATGGTCTGTACTGAATTTAAGCAGAAAACAATTTTCACAAATCTGGCTACAAAGAATATTGATGCCTAAATAAACTTGAAAAGAGAAGATTTTATACATATTGACTTAATCAAACCACAGCTATGATACACATATTTGATACTCACCTGAAATTGGCATGCTGACATAGCAAATTCATGTTTTTAAAAATATGTATGTGTGGAACAGAAAATACAGTTCGGTGTTCTGACCAGCTCGCCAATGGCCTGCAAACAGGGAGATGCCCACTTTAGGCGGCGGGCTCCTGTCCGAGATTAGTGGTTTAGGGGTCGCTAGACAGTTTACAAAATGGCAGAGTAAAGCTTGTATGTCGTTGCAAACATTGTGTCCTGCAATTGCAAAATATACCATATTTAAATGAGAAAAATCTGAATTCCTTTAAACAAATTGATTTAGTGTAGCTGGCAAGTCAGTCAAACGTGTTCTAAGTACAACTTCAGGGAGCGAGAGAGTATTGTCGGTTTGGTGGGCTTTGTCACAGTTGGGCATGACAGGTCTGATTTGTTTTCACCAGAAAAGCTGCTCATTTAGGGGACAGCACACTTTCACTCAGCACATCTGTGTGCTTTAAATATAAGCACAATGCTTAGCCTTCTAAGTAGTTTTGAAAGCAAATACAAGCATGTAAGACAGGCCTTTTGCAAAGGGAACAAGATTCTGAGTGAAGACATAGTTTCTTTTTTTTAAGTGTTTTTTATTGATTATGTTATTACAGTTGTCCCATTTTGTTCTCCCCTTGATCACCCTCCACCCTGCACCCCCCACCAGAATTCCCCACCCCTCTTAGTTCATGTCCATGGATCATACACATAAGTACGTTGACTTCTCCATTTCCTATACTATTCTTAACTTCCCCCCTGTCTATTTTGTACCTACCATTTATGCTTCTTATTCCCTGTACCTTTCCCCCCATTCTACCTCCTCCTCTCCTCATTAATAACCCTTGATGTGATCTCCATTTCTGTGATTATGTTCCTGTTCTAGTTGTTTGCTTAGTTTGTTTTCTTGTTTTTGTTTTTTAGGTTCAGTCATTGATAATTGTGAGTTTGTTGTCATTTTACTATTCATAGTTTTGATCTTCTTCTTTTTCTTAGATAAGTCCCTTTAACATTTCATATAATAAGGGCTTGGTGATGATGAACTCCTTGAACTTGACCTTATCTGGGAAGCACTTTATCTGCCCTCCCATTCTAAATGATAGGTTTGCTGGATAGAATAATCTTGGGTGTAGGTCCTTGCCTTTCATGACTTTGAATACTTCTTTCCAGCCCCTTCTTGCCTGCAAGGTTTCTTTTGAGAAATCAACTGACAGTCTTATGGGAACTCCTTTGTAGGTAACTGTCTTTTTTTCTCTTGCTGCTTTTAAGATTCTCTCCTTATCGTTAATCTTGGGTAATGTAATTATGGTGTGCCTTGGTGTGTGCTTCCTTGAGTCCAACTTCTTTGGGACTCTCTGATCTTCCGGGACTTCCTGGAAGTCTATTTCCTTTTCCAGATTGGGGGAATTCTCCTTCATTATTTGTTCAAATAAGTTTTCAATTCCTTGCTCTTCCTCTTCTCCTTCTGGCACCCCTATGATTTGGATGTTGGAACGTTTAAAGTTGTCCTGGAGCCTCTCTTCATTTTTTGAATTCTTCTTTCTTCACTCTGTTCTGGTTGAATGTTTATTTCTTCCTTCTGCTCCGAACTGTTGATTTGAGTCCTGGCTTCCTTCCCTTCATTGTTGGTTCCCTGTACATTTTCCTTTATTTGACTTTTCATAGCCTTTACTTTCCCTCTATTTTGTGACCATACTCAACCCTTTCTGTGAACATCCTGATTACCAGTGTCTTGAACTCTGCATCTGATAGGTTGGCTATCTATTCATCGCTTTGTAGTATTTTTGGAGCTTTGATCTGTTCTTTAATTTAGGCCATTTTTTTTTTTGTCTTTGTATGCCTGTTATGTAGTAAGGTGCAGAGCCTTAGGTATTCACCAGGGCAGGGCAACCCACTTTGCTGCATTGTGGTGCTGTATGTGGGGGAGGGGTCCAAGAGGGAACAATGCCCCTTGCCCAGCTCTCTGCCAGCTTGCAGTCACTTCCTCCACTACCCACAGCCAATTGGACCCTTTTGGTGCTGATTTCCAGGCGTGTGGGTTTGTGTACATTGTAGGACCCTCTGAGTCTCTCCAACTAATTCTCCTGTGAGGTTGGGAATTTCTCCTGCCTCCACAACCCCCACAGGTTTTTTCATTCAGAGGCTTTGAGGCTTTATTTCCCCTTACTGGAACCTGGGTTGCATGGTTTGTCCTGCTCCCCAGTTTTTCCTCCCATATGCAAATGTGGGACCACCCGGTCCCCCAGCTGTCACTAGCCTGTGCCTCACTGGCACTGGTCCTCCAGCTGCTGCTTTGCCATGAGTCCTCCCTGCCCCAGATGCCCGTCTCTGCCCCTCCTACCGGTCTGGATGAATGTTTTTACTTTAACTCCCTGGTTGTTGAACTTTCATACAGTTTGATTTTCTGTCAGTTTTGGTCATTTTTTGTTTTTAAATTTGTTGTCCTTCTTTTGGTTGTGTGAGGAAGATCAGTGTATCTACCTATGCCTCCATCTTGGCCAAAAGTTCAAGACATAGTTTCAACTGAACTAATTGCATTTTAGAAAGGGGGCAGTCTAGTATGATGGAAATCATCTAGCAAGAAGAAATCTAGGATTGAATCTTTAATATTTTTCCATGGAATTGGAAGTGCCAGTTAATAGCTTGGCCTCTGGGGCCTGACCACCTAATTGAAATATAAGTTTTACCCCCTTACTAGTCATGTGAGCTTAGGAAAGTTACTTGGCCTTTTTGTGTTTCAGTTTTCTTATCTGTAAAATGAGAATCCTAAAATATCTACTAAATAGGAGTATAATAGGCCTTAAATGTTAATATATGTAAAATTCTATAGTGCTTGGTTTATATTAGCATTATGTAAGTATTAGCTATTATTATTTATTTTTTAAAGTCTTTATTTTTTTTTTTAAATTGGAAGGTGGGAAGGGGGAGAGAGGGGGGGGGAAAGGGAGAGAGATCAATTTGTTGTTCCACTTATTTATGAATTCATTGTTTGATTTTTGTATATGCCCTGACTGGGCATCAAACCTGCAACCTTGGTGTATTGGGATGATGCTCTAACCAACTGAGGTATTGGCCAGGGCTTTAGCTGTTATTATTAATTATTGAATTGAATACCATTTTATTCACTGACCTGAGTGACTTTGCATTAATCTCAATAGAGTTCAATTTAATTAACATAAAAATATGCCGAGGAGAGCCAATGCTCAATACCTGGCCTACGATAAATACTAGGAAAAAACACAGTAAGAGAGATATAGTTCCAGATATCGTGAAGCTCACAGTCAAATAGGCAATGATGATATTCAGGTGAGTAAACTTGTAATGCTATGGTTGGTTCTGAATGTCAGGGGATACCCAAACCACTATCTTTTCAACAGTTCTGACTCCAAACATCATCTTGGAAGTCTTGTATTCCAGTTGTCAAGGATGTCCTATCTTATTCTTCAAGTCCTGGAGATCCCTTCCAGCTCTCAAGCTCTGGGTCAATAATCCTGAATTGTATCCAGAGAAAGGCACAAAACACTAGGATCCCTCTCAAGATACCTAAAGCAGAGCCTGGGCGATGTGAGATTCTACAGCTCAATCCCCCCTCCTCCATTCCTGTGAGTGGCCCTACCTGCTCCAGCCCCGTGACAGTCTCACAGCACGGCCTGTAGGGCTGCTCCCTTCTGTTCCCAGGAACAGGACACAGGACAAAACATTTCTGGACCCTCACCTGACTTCTCATTTCTCTTAGGATCCCCTTCCTATGTCAGTTTAGTAAGTGTGATTTTCATGAACAGAAATACCATTTGTTTGACTGATTCATTCTTATTTTCAAATTTGTGTTTTGTTGACATTAATATCTGGAGCTCCATTGGGTCTGATTAGATGGTGTGACACTTCCGCTCATTTTCCTTTATGTGTTCTTGCCTCTTTTGGTGCTTAGCTACTGTTAAGTTTGTGCTGGATATTGCAGTGCAGAATTGTTTATAGAAGTAATTTGAGGCCTTGGATGATGTAATCTTCCTCCAGTGGGGGCTTTCCATGTGCTTTTGCTGGGCCCCTGAGAGCCCTAGCCATCTGGGATCATCTCAGTACAATTTCAGAGACTGAGAGGCTCTGAATCTAGACTGTGCTTCCTACCATGGCCTATCAGCTCCCAGTGCACACTTCCCTCTTTGGGTTCCCAACCTAAAGCAAGCCCCTCCTCCCCAGTGTGAGGGCCTCCCACTCAGGGCCTCTGTTCTCGGCCTACTGTTCTGTCAGGAGCATTTTTCAGCCTCTCAACCTCTCGGCCGCTCCCTCTGGGATCAGTGTTACTTCCAGGTGGGGCAGGCTTCAAAACCAAGAAGAGGGAGGAGGGGAAGGACAGAGAAAGAGAGGAGGAGAAAGGGGAAGGAGGGAGTGGAGGAGGAAAAGAGAAAAGGAGGAAGGAAGAAAAAAAGGAAGGGGAAAGAAAAGGGTGTATGAGGCAAGTTTCTATCTTTGAAGGAATGTAGGCCAGTGGAAGAACTGACAGTCCAGGGAAGCACCAGAGCCGTGACTGAAAGGCAAGGGCTCCAGCTCTGTCCTGAACCTCATTAAGGGACGCCAGAACACCTTCCCTCCGCAGGGAGTGTGCTGGCCAAGCTGTCAGGAAAACATCTCTCCAACTTGCAACGACTGCACAATGAGTCAATCAGAGTCCTCTGTGGACATTGTCATGAGGATAAAGTGAGCTTGGGTGAAGGGGATGGGGCAGAAGGAAGGGGATGGGCCGCATGGAAGATTGGGGATGCTTTGGCTCAGATTTAGACGTGTTTACTGGTGGAATATTTACTATTACTAAATAGAAAAGTTTGAAAGGCACAGAGCTTGAGGGTTACTCATCATATCGTAATACTTTTTAGCATTTTTCTTATGTTAAAGACAATTCCATGAATGAGAACATTGGATATTTGAAGGTAAAAGGTGAGGTTTACAGGTTAATGGTAAAGTTTCCTGTGCCCTCCTCCTTCCATACTATTTTTCATTGTGACCACTGATATCAGTGTTGGGTAAATTTATGATTATTTGCTGTGCGATTATACATATTTAATCATAGTAAAATATACTTAAAACAACACTTGTCATTTTTACCATTTGTAAGTGTACAGTTCAGCAGCATTAAATATATTCACAATGTTACTGTAGAACATATTTGTGGATATTATCATTTTTTTAATCCTCACCTGAGGACATGCTCATTAATTTTAGAGAGAGGAGAAGGGAGGGAAAGGGAGAGAGAGAGGGAGCGAAACATTGATATGAGAGAGAAACATCGATCCGTTGCCTCTTGTATGCACCTTGACTGGAACAAACCTAGCTATTCCCACAACCTAGGGATGTGCCCTGACTAGGAAATGTACCTTTTGGTTTATAGGATGATGCTCCAATAGAACCACACTGGCCAGCACTGCACATAGTGGTTTTAATATTTATTTTTATTTTATGATACCTCTAAGGGTGTAATTTAAAAACACTGATCTTAAGTATCAGTTTCATAACTTTACACAGTATGAACTGAAAACAAGATCTAGAATGTTATCATCACCTAAAAAGTTCTCATGTACTTCTGAAGCAACAACTATTCTGAATTTTACCACTGAAAGTTCATTGTAACTGTTCTAGAACTTAATAAAAATGAAATCACAAAGTATCTACTCTTTTGTATCTGGCTTTTTAAATTCATCATTAATTTTCAAATTCATCTATGCTGTTGCATAGTTCATTAGTTTATTCCTTTTCATTGCTGAGTAGTATTCCATGATGCTAATTAAACCACAGTGCATTTCTTCAATCTTCTTTGATAACTAGTTTCCAGATTTTTGGCTACTATGAATAAGGCTGCTCTGATGATGATTTTTTTGCATAAATACATTGGGGTGGGGGAAGTTGATGGGATATAGGGTAGCAAGATGTCTAATGTTGTAGGAGATTACCGAAGTGGTCATCACATTTTACAATCCTGCCGGCAATGTATGAATGTTGCAATTATTTTTATCCTCACAAACACAGGGTGTTGCAAGTCTTTTATATCAGAACCATTGCATTGAATTTATTGTGATATCACATCTTATGTTTTAAAATGAACATCCCCAATTATTAAAGACTTGGAGAACATTAACAAGTGCTTATTGGCCACTGGTATATTATTTTTCGCAAATTGTCTGTTGCTGTTAAAAAATTTGAGCTGTTCAACTGAAGAAATGAAGGAAGACACAAATAAATGAAAGCATAACCATGTTCATGGATTGGAAGAATCAACATCACCAAAATGTCCATACTACCCAAATCAATCTATAGATTCAATGCAATCCCTATTGAAATGCCAATGACATTTTTCACAGATAAAGAAAAAATATTTAAAAAATGTATATGGAACTATAAATGACCCTGAATAGTCTCAACAATTTTGAGAAAGACAAAGTAGGAGGGATCACAACCTGATATCAAACTATATTACAAGGCGACTGTCATCAAAACAGTCTGGTACTGGTGTAGGAACAGATACATAGATCAATGGAACAGAATACAAAACCCAGAAATAAACCCATGTCCCTATGGTCAATTCATATTTGACAAAGAGGGAAGAAGTATAAAATGGAGTAAAAATAGCCTATACAATAAATGCTGGGAGATCTGGACAGCTACATGCAAAAAGAAATGACACTCGACCACCAACTTACACCATACACAAAAGTAAACTCAAGATGGATAAAAGACTTAAGTATAAGTCACAACACTATAAAAATTCTAGAGGAGAATTTCAGCAGGGAAATTTCAGATATTCCACACAGCAATATTTTCACCAATATGTCCCCTAGAGCAAGGAACATAAAGGAAAGAATAAACATAGGGGACATCATCAAAATAAAAAGCTTCTGCATGGCTAAAGAAAATAGCAAAATGAAAAGGAAACCAACTGTATGGGAAAATATATTTGCCAATGATACCTTGGACAAGGGTTTGATCTCCAAAATATATAAAGAACTCACACAACTCAACACCAGGAAGACATATAACCCAATCAAAAGGTAGGGTGAGGACCTGAACAGACACTTCTACAAGGAGGACATACAGAGGTCCCATAGACATATGAAAGGATGTTCAGCATCACTAGCCATGAGAGAGATGAAAATTAAAACCACAATGAGATACCACTTCACACTGGGTCAGAATGGCCATCATAAAGAAATCAACAAACAAGTGCTGGCGAGGTTGTGGAGGAAAGGGAACCCTAGTACATTGTTGGTGGGAATGCAGACTGGTGCAGCCACTGTGAAAAACAGTATGGAAATTCCTCAAAAAAATAAAATGGAGCCTTTCACCCAGCAATTCCACTGCTGGGATTATACCCTAGGAATCATGAAACACTAATTCAAAAGAACATATTTCACCCCAATTTTCATAGTGGTGTTATTTACAATAGCCAAAAGCTAGAAACAGCTTAAGTGTCCATCTACAGATGAGTGGATCAAGAAACTGTGGCACATTTACACAATGGAATACTATGCAGCAGAAAGAAAGAAGGAACTCCTACCCTTTCTGACAGTATGGATGGAACTGGAAAGCATTATGCTAAGTGAAACAAGCCAGTCAGTGAAAGACAAATACCATGTGGTCTCACCTATAAGCAGAATCTAATCAACAAAACAAACAAGTGAGCAAAATAGAACCAGAAACAGGGAATTAAAGAAGAAACTGACAGTGACCGGACGGGAGGGGGAAGGGAGATAATAGGGAAAGAACAGGAAGAGTCATCAAGGAACATGTATAAAGGACACAAGGACAAAGACAAGGGGGAGGAGGGAGGTTTAATTGTAGAAGGCAGAGGGTGAGGAGGGCAGGGGAGAGCAATGGGGGAAAAATAGAGACAACTGTAACTGAACAATAATAAAAAATTTAAAAAATATATAAAAAATTTTGAGTTGTTCATATTTTTATTGTTGATTTGTAGGAATTCCTTAGATATACTGAGTGTGACTTCTTTCCAGATATATGTGCTGAGAATATATTTTCCAAAGCAGGGCTTCCATACTTATTTTATTAATAGCATTTTTTTATTAAAAGATATTTTATTTTATTGAGGTCCAAAAATGTTATTGTTCATGGTTAATACTTTTATCTTTAAGAAATATATAACTATCTTTGATTGTAAACACATTTTCTTAGGTTTTATTCTATATTTTTAGATTTTGGCTATGATTTATCTCAAATTAACATTTTAGTATGGAGTGACAATTATCTCAGCACTATTTCTTAAGAAGCTTTTACTATCCCCTTTGAAATGTCTTTCAGTTTTGTGGAAATTCACTGGATCTACATGTGTGGCTCCATTTTGGACTCTATTCTGGTTCATTAATCTATTAATCTATTATATGGTCTATGGTACAACCTAGATTAATTAACAGAATATCTAGTATCAGTAACTTTTTTGAAATAAGGTAGTATAATTCCTCCCTCCTTGTTTTACTACTTTAAGGTTTTTTCCTAGTCTATAGTTTTTGCAATTCCGTATAAATTGTAGAATCGGCTTGTTAATTTACTCAAAAAACCTGATAAAATTTTGATTGGAATTGGGTTGAATTCAAAGATCAATTAAGGGATAATAGATATCTTAAGAAGACATACAATCAACTTGATCTATTTCTCTATCTTTTATTTTTTAAATCTTTGATTTTTATCTACAGAATTTTAGTTTTCTGTTTAGGGATCTGTCATATCTTTTGTTAGATTAATTCCTAGGTATTCGATTTTCAAAATGCTATTTCTAAATACTGTTATACTTTATATATTATTTTCCCATTATTTGTTGCTGTTAGGTAGAAATACAACTGATTTTATATGTTGATCTTGAATCCTGAAGCCTTGCTAAATTCTCCGTCTTTTCTACATAATCATGTTGTCTACTAATATTGACAGTGCCACTCCTGTCCAATATTTACACAACTTTAAAATATTTTTATTTCCTTAACACACTGGCTAGACCCTTTACTATACTGTTGCATAAAGCTGTAAAAGTGAATATACTTGCTTTTCCTCCCATTGCTTTAAATATTTCACTATTAGTAGGTTTGTAAGAACAGAGTTTTTTTCTTTAATTCACGAGGATTGTTGAATTTTGTCAGATATTTTGCTACCTCTATTAAAGCGATCATTTCATTTATTCCCTTTCTGTTAATGTGTTGAGTGACATTTTTGAATGTGAAACTAATTTTGCATTCTTGGTTGGGGGGACCCCCTCTTAGTCCTGATGTGTCATTCTCTTGATCTATTGTTGGATTTCATTGAACAATATGTTGATTTTTTGTGCCCATGATCATATAATCTTTATGATATTTATACTTCTATTTTTGGACTTTTATTAGGGTTTGTATGATTAGGAATATACTGGCTTTGTGAAATGAGTTGGGAAGATTTTTGCCTTCTATATTTTCTGAACAAGATTGTGTAGTTTTATTCTCCTCAAATATATGAATGAATTCAGCATTGAAGTCATCTTGGGCTAGAGTTTTCTTTTACATCTGTAGGAAATTTTATGGTGACATAAACATCCTTTCATAGGTATTTAGTATTTAATTAAAAAATTTTTTGTGTCAATTTGGATAAGTGGTGTTTTGGAAGAAATTATTCCATTTCATAACAATTTTCATGTTAATTGATAAAACATTACTGATAACATACCATTAATCCATTATCTATAAATTTCCTTAAATGTTTATATAACTATGGCATAACTTCCCTTTTTATTCCTGATGTCAATAATTTATGCTTTCTTCTTTATTGATCAATCTTGATAGAGGTACATCAATTTTATTAATCTTCCCAAAGAAAGTTATTTTCACTTTTTTTATATTCTGTATTGTTAATTTATTTCTTGGTCTATAGTTTTTCATTCTTAAATTATGTTTTCTGTCCTGGCTGGTGTGGCTCAGTGGATTGAATGTTGCCGGCCTGCAAACCAAAAGGTTGCTAGTTCAATTCCCAGTTGGCGCACATGCCTAGGTTGTGGGTGAGGTTCCCAGTTCGGGGTATGCGAAAGGCAAATGATGGATATATTGGTTGCACATCAATGTTTCTCTCTCTCTAATAATTAATAAATTTTAAAAAATTATGTTTTCCTTTCTAGGTTTAATATACTATTTTTTTTTTGTCTTAGCCTTTTGGTGAAAAGAGTTGCTAAATTTTATCTTTTGTCTTGAAAACTCTAAAATATTTCCTGATTCCTATTTCATTTGCTGATCTCTGTTTTAAATTTCCAGTTTTTAAAAATCTTTTTAAACCTGCTAATCCATTGCCTTTTGGCTTCCAGTCTTTGTGATGAGAAGTTAATCATTTTTTTTATTGTTATTTCTCTCCTTTTTCTGGTTTCTTTTTATGGAAGCTGAGAACATTGATTTAAAATAATTTTTCTTAAATGGATAAATTCATAGAAATATCCTATTGTTTAAGACTGAATCATGAAAAGTAGGAAATCTGCAAGATGAATTTCTAGTAGTGAGATTGAGGCAGTAATTAAAAACCTCCTAACAATTAAAAGCTTAGGACAAGATAGCTTCACTAGTAAATTCTATCACACATTTAGAGACAGTTCACTATCTAACCTTCTTAACTCTTTCAAAAAATAGAAGAAAAGGGAAAACTTCCAAACTCATTTTATGAGGCCAGCATTACTGCAATATCTCAACCAAACGAGAACACCACAAGAAAAGAAAATTACAGGCCAAGGTCCCTGATGAACATAGATGCAAAGTTACTGCAGAAAATATTCACAAACCAAATTCAAAAATAAATTAAAAGGATCATTTGCATGATCAAGTGGGGCTTATTCCATGGATGCAAGGATGATTCAACATCAGAAATCAATCAATGTGATACACCATAATAATAAAAAAAGTTACATGATCATCTCAGTTCAGCCTGGTGCTGCTTAATGATGGGGACACATTCTAAGATTTGCATTCTTAGGTGGCTTGGTCGTTGTGCGAACATCATAGAGTATAATCACACATCTACTCTATATGGTAGAGGTTATTACTCCTAGGCTACAAGTCTATATAGCATGCTACTGTACAAAATAACATGAGATTAAATCAATACAAGAAAAAATGAGGCAATCAGAGACACGGTAGACATGAAATGTATGAGGCTGCTCCAGTCTAACATGGCACACTGATTTACATAACCGCTTTTATAAGTAAAGAGAGTACAGCCTAATGATAAGAAGCACATTACAGTAAACACATAAACCAGTGGCATAGTCACTTATTTTAATTACCAAGAATTACGTACTGAATATAATAGTATAACTGCATTTTTAAATGACTGTCAGTGTGGTAGCTTTGTTTGCACCAGGATCACCACAAATATGAGTAACACACTGTGCGCTGATGCTGTGATGGCTACAGCATCACAGGTGACGGGAATTTTCAACCCCGTTACAAGGTGATAGGCCACAGTCACACATGCAGTGAGCCTTTGACCAAAATGTCATTATGCAGCACATGACTGCAAGTCCAGAAAAAATATTGACAAAATTCAACATCCATTTATGATAAAATATGTCAACCAAGAGGGCATAGAAGGAATGTACTTCAACATAACAAAGGCCATCTATTGTATAACAAGCCCACAGCTAGCATCATACTAAGTAATGAAAAGCTGAAAAAAAGCTTTTCCTCTAAGGTCAGGAACAAGACAAGATTGTCCACTCTTACCACTTTTACTTAATATAGTACTAGAAGTCTTAGAGCAATGAGCCAAGCAAAAGAAATAAAAGCCATCCAAATAAAAAAGGAAGTAAAACTGTCATTATTTGCAGATGACATGGTATTATTTATGGAAAACCTGAAAGACTCCATCAAAGCTCTTTGAATTAAACAAATTTAGTGAAGTTGCAAGATACAAAATCAGTTTATAAAAATCTGTTGTGTTTCTCATAATCAACAAAAGAAAAAAGCAAGAAAAACATAATCACAGACATTGAAATTAAGAACAATCTAACAATAGCCAGAGGGGAGGGGGCAGGGGGGAGGGGACTGTGGGGAGAAGGGTTTTCAGGAACCACTATAGAGGACACATGGACAGAACCAAGGGGGAGGGTGGAAGAAGGGGAAGGAGGTGGGTTTGGAGGGGGTGGAGGGAGGGGAGAAGATGCAGACAACTGCAATTGAACAACAATAAAGTAATTTAAAAAATCTGTTGTGTTTCTTTACACTAATAATGAACTCTCAGCAAGATAAATTAAGAAAACAATCCCATTACGATGGCATCAAATAGAATAAAATACCTAGAAATAAATTTAACTAAGGATGTGAAAGGCCTATACAGTGAAATCCAGGAGACATTCATGAAAGAAATTGAAGAAAATGCAAACAAATAGAAAGATATTTTGTGGTCATGGATTGGAAGAATTAATATTGCTAAAATATCCACATTACCCAAAGCAACCTACAGATGCGATGCAGTCCGTACTGAAATTTCATTGGCATTTTTTTCACAGAAGAACATATAGTCCTAAAATTTGTATGGGACCACAGAAGACTACAAATAGCCAAAGCAATTTTGAGAAAGAGAAACACAGCTGGAGGCATCGTGGTCCCTGATTTCAAACTATGCTAGAAAGCTATAGTAATCAAACAGTATTATACTGGCATAAAACCAGACACATAGATTAATGGAACAGAATTGAGAGTCCAGAAATAAACTCACACACATATGTTCAAATAATTTATGACAAAGGAGCTAAGTATACATAATGGGGACAAACTGTCTCTTCACCAATGGTGTTGGGAAAAACTCACGTAGCTTCTGCTGGAACACACCATGAGATCAGGGAAGTTTCCACTATAATGTATGCTTTGAGGCCAAGGATAATGTTCCCTTTTTTTTTTTTTTACTCTCAGCTCCTAACATAGTGTGTGACAAGTAGTGAAAGCTCACTAAATATCTGTTGGCTAGATGAGATTACCATAGTTTGGGGATAAAGACTGATTTTATTTCTCATTATTGACAAGCTTTCACCTTGTGTCTTTTTTTTTTTACTTTATT
>PVJI01025456.1:0-20458 GCA_004026765.1 Micronycteris hirsuta | reverse complement strand
CAATTACAGTTATTTGCATCCTCTCCCTTCCCCTCCTCCCTCCCCCTCCAACCCCACCCGCCTCCCCAGCCTCCATCCTCCCCCTTGGTTCTGTCCACGTGCCCTCCACAGTGATTCCTGAAAACCCTTCTCCCCTTTGTCCCCTCCCCCCTCCCCCCTGGCTATTGTTAGACTGTTCTTAATTTCAATGTCTCTGGTTATGTTTTGCTTGCTTTCTGCTTTTGTTGATTATGATCCAGTCAAAGGTGAGATCATATGGTATCTGTCCCTCACCGCCTGGCTTACTTCACTTAGCATAATGCTCTTTAGTTCCATCCATGCTGTTGCAAAGGGTATAAGCTCCTTCTTCCTTTCTGCTACGCAGCAGAAAATTTACTATTTTAAAGCTTTGGATTCTCTAACGTCTTGGGCATGAAATATCCTAAATTGGAAAATAACTAAGTACAAATAACATTCAGATGTGTTTTTCATATTTTTAATGTATAAAGTAGCCAGTTTGTTTTCATCTCATCTCTTAACATTCTCACTAATAAGCAAAAGTCAGTAGATCATGTGTTCGGTGGGTCTCGCGGTCGTTAGTGCGAATCAGAAAGGTTGTACTCTAATTGCTTGCACCCTGCGTAGAGCACTGTGTTGAGTAAGCTGCAAACCAGCTTCCTTGGCGACAAAACGAATCTCTAAGTCAAAAGCCTTCACCACTTAAAAAAAAATTCTTAGATGTGTTGTTGCTGACATGGGAATCATTAGAACCTATTGTTTTAAAATTACATATGCTTGTTATAACCATTTTTCAGAATGAAAAGTCAAGACTAAAAGATCTGCTTGTTTTATAAAATTATGTATTTGGAAATCTTGCAGTGATACAAAATTAAATCTCGTTAAGCTATGCTTTAGCAAATCAAGGCCTTTTATGAATAAAGACTAAAAGTAGGTTATCCGAGAAAAAAACTTAGACATGTGGTTACTGAGTTATGCTTTATTGGCCTTACTAAAAGCCATAGATAAATAATGTATGTACAGATACTCAAGGGTATCCTACAAATGAGGGCTATCATAGAATTAAGTGAGACCAGAGAATGATGGATGGAAAGATGAAAATAATACTCAGATGCAATGATTGGATAGTTTCATATGATTCCTAACAATTTTGTGATATTAAATTGTTAATATTAATAATGGTGATGATGATAACTAATAGTTACTGAGCTCTAACTATATGCATATCTATGTAACTTCATCAGTGGAATCTACTATTTTAATAGCTTTATGTCTATACACTTAGTCCTCACAGTAAACTTATGATGTAGGTTGTAATAATAAAGTAGGTACTAATATTATCCACATTTTGTGATTTTACAGGTGAGGGAACTGAGGCACAGAGAAACTAAGAAACATGCTCAAAGTCACACAGCTTAATACATGGAGAAGCAGGATGGACCGTGGTAGTTAGGCTCCAGAAATGATTTTCTTAACCTCAATGTCATCATCAAAATTTACCTAAACGTCACCATGTGTTTGGCTGTATATAATGTAATGAAACCTAAGGTACTCTGGAGAATTGGTAAAAATGTCTCTGAAATAGAATGTGTAGGTGGCTAGGATGTATGTATTGATTTTCTGGCAAGTTATTGGGAAAGACACATGAAAGGGAAATCCTTTTTTTCCTCCCTTGTTTTTTTCTAATTCTCTAGAATGGCTGAGTCATTTGACAACCACTCATGGAAACACAACATGAAAAGTTTGGGCACTTATCAAGCCTCTGGTACCACGTGGATGGTGCCAGAGGCTCCATGATTATGTCTGATGGCAGAGCTGTTCCACCGAGGCTAGGTGCTCTGGCACCACGCAGGAGCAATAAGACAGGGACCCTGGGTTTTTGACCCCTCTCTAGTTGCTTATTCTTGTCCTTCCTCTTCTCTCCCTAGTGCACTCTACTTTCAGCACAGCCTGGGACATCCTTACCATGCAGAGCAGGAGAAGAAGCCTAGGGAGTTCATGATCAAGTGTGACATGGTCATACTTCTTCCAGAAAAGAACTCTGTCTCTTTGCTCCTCATCTTCTTACACTTAGAGATCCAAGAAGAAGACCTGTGACCCTGCTTAATTATGTATTCCTTTCTTAGCGCCCAGCAGGTTGATTTTTTTCCTCTGATGGTGTACAAGATCCAGGCGAGCAAAGAGCTATCTCATCAAGGATTAGTTACCAGCAAGTCATCGTTTAGAGTTGTCTGGAGATCTGGTGAATCAAATCCCTTGGTAGGTCAGGCATGTTCCTCTCACCTATTACTTTCATGCATTGTTTTCTTTTGTTCCCTCAGAGAGGGGACAGAGGGATGGGGGACTGCTATTTATTCAAGGCTATCGTGTGCCATGTGGTCTATATACATTTTTTCTTTCATTTCTTATTACAACTCTATGAGATAGATATTATCACCCTTTTTACAGATGTCAAAATAGAGGCTTTGGGAGGCAAGCTCCAAAAGGTAATATAGTAAAATTGGGATTTGACTTCCAGTCTCCTATCAAAGCAAGGTCTTTCTCCCAAATAGTCCATCTGCTGGTAATGCAACAGTGCTATCATCCTTTTTACAGTCCATTTCTCTTCTTTATCCCTTACTTTTCTATCTAAGTAAAAGTTTTGGGACCCGTTTCTTCCTGATTTCCACAGCACCACTTTTCCCTGGGATGACCTCATTCCTGCCCTGGTGTTAGTCCCTAATTCTCTAGCACATGCAGGCTAGGTTCTATTTTCAAAATCTGGGACTCATTCCATTTCTAGACAGAGAAAAAGAAAAAAACACTGGGTTAATTGTTTTCCTCCCCCTCAGAAGCAAGCATCATAATTTTAATCATGCATTTAAAAATATTTAAATTAATTTTTTATTAGCTAAGTAATATGTGAATATTTTCCTTGTAATAATTAAAACATTAACATTAGTATTAAAGCTAAAGTCTCTATTGACCTTCCCTACCCTTCCCCCAGTGTATCTCCAGTTTGTGTTTTTCCAGATATTTTCCTAAACATTACATGTATTCACACATACATGTATTCATAGAAAATACTACAGTTTTTCTTTTTTCCAATACAAATGATCACATATAAAAATATACTGTATATATTTTGTAACATGCTTTTTTACTCAACTTCCATCTATTCAATAAATATTTATTGGGTGGTTGCTAGGTGCCAGGCACTGCCCTCAATTACTAGGAGTACACTGGACAACAAACAGAAGTGATCAAAACCCCTGAATTCCTGGAGGTTACATGGCCAATCTATTCATGTGGTACAAACATATATATATCTTATGCATTTCAAAGACTAGTAGTTCCTATCTGGGGCATGTTGGAGTTTATATAGTCTTTTCTATGTTGATGGACATTTAGATGGCTTGCAATGTTTGCTGTGATGTTATTACTGTGAGCATCCTAATTTGGAGTTGGGCACATGGTAAGTCTCTGCTTTTACTCCCTCTACTCTCTGCCTCCTACTTTAAGCTTTGATACACTGAACCATTCATGGTACTTCATTCACCACCCAACACTGAGTGACCTCCTCAGTGCCCGGCACTGTAATTCTCTGCACAGTGAATTCTCCTTGGGCACAAGGTGAGTCCGTCTCTCTAGGGAAGATGCCAACAGGTGGAAATGCTGAGCTGAGTGCTCTCCAAAAAGGCCTCGGAACTTCAGCAGCATGTATGAAAGCACTCTCTTTTTTCTGTACATCTTTGATATTACATGTATGCATTTTACTCATCTCATGAATACAAAATGGCATCTTGCTATTAGTTAATGTCAATCAAGTTTTTATAAAGTTTCCATCTATACACTACTGTGGGTGAAGTGTATGGACTAAGTTAAATCACTATAACCCCTCTCCACCTGCTTTTATTTTTTTTATTATATTTTTTTAATAATTTTTTTAGACTTTATTTATTTATTTTTAGAGAGAGGGGAAGGGAGGGAGAAAGAGAGGGAGAGAAACAGCAATGTATGGTTGCCTCTCACATGGCCCTCACTGGGGACCTGGCCTGCAACCCAGGCATGTGCCCCGACTGGGAATGGAACCGGGACCCCTTGGTTCCCAGCCCTCACTCAATCCACTGAGCTACACCAGCCAGGCTCCCCACCTGCTTTAAAAAAAACAAAAACAAACTTACCACCTTAAACATTGATGGGGACAGATACGAAGAATAATGCAGGCAGAAAATGGGCTTCAAGCGGTGACAAAAAATAAAGTAGCCATCTTTGGTCTCCCCTTGCCTTCTTTGTGGTTAGGTTTCATGATCCTAAAGCTACCCTGAAACCCAGAGATCAGTCCCGGCTGATCCTCTCTGATCTTCCTTCTGCCTGGTTCCTCAATGTCTGAATCTCAGCTCTGGATAAACTGCCCATGAAAAAGCAAATGTATGTTAACTTGGCAAAGCCAGAGGGAGGTTGGTAAGAGAAGAAACAGCACACACAAAAGTCACTGTGCAGAGAACTACTGTGCTGGGCACCGAGGAGGTCCCCCTCAATGTTGGGTAGTGAATGAATTACCATGAGTGTTTCAATGTATCAAAATTTAAAGTAGGAGGCAGAAAGTAGAGGGAGTAAGGGCAGAGGAAAGGGCAGGACCTTGATCACAAAGAATGTAATATGACCTACTAAGGATTTGGCCTTGACCTTGTGAGCGATGGGAAGCCCTCTATGTTTATAGGAACTCACCTATACAACTGTTGTCTCGGTTTTATTGTTAAAGTAAAAAAATAAAAAAAACATACTTTTCAGAGAAATCGCCTCTGGTATTAAAATTACTGAGTTAGGGCTATAGGGTAGTTTGATGAACCCAGAATTGGAGCAAAAGGATGAGGATGGTACATTATGAGAGCTCCATGGAGTCTTTGCTGAAGCAAGTATATATCATCCAAATTCATGCCAGAATGAACTCCAAAGGTTGGGAGAGCCATCCCATACTGTCCCTCCAAGAAAAGGCATAGAGAGTAGGAACAGCGAATGGAAGAATATCAGGCTGGATGGCCCTTTTTGGGGATAGGTCTTTGGACTTTTTTCCCATTCTGATATGAGTAGGTAACTAGCCTTTCAAACTATGCCTCTCTGAAACCCCATCCTCAGAGAAACTAATTCTTCACTAGGAAGACAAGCAAGGGAGGACCTGGGCTCCAAGCAAGAAGATATCAACCACAAAGGCCTGGACACGTAACCTTTCTCACTTATTTCCCCACTGATAGGGAAGCGTGGCTTTGGGTTGGAAGGCCAGACAAGGCTGCTAATGAACACCGTCTTAGCTTCACAGGAGGCCTCTTACTTCTGCAGGAAGTGGCTACTTTACATCACCGTGAGAGCTTGAATGAAGGACCCCTAGCCCTTCAAGCTCTTGGTTGTAATTTCAATGGTTTTCCTGGCTGTGTTTATCTATCCTTATGAGCATGGCTGGAAATTTTACTTGAGAGAAAGAAAAGAACGGAAAGAAAGAAAGGACAAAGGAAAAGAAAGAAACATAATTGCTCCAACAGATGACTGTCTGGCTTGCCTCTGAGAAGTAATCAGGGTGTGAGGCTGTGTGTTTTTGATTTGTCCTCTTTTACGATGAGGCCATTCTTGCTTGCAGCAGCGATCGCCATTTCTCTGGGCTTACCCCGGAGGGTCTGTGAGGTTGTTCCATTCTGGTTAACAGCTCAGTAATTGGAAGTGTTCAGGGTGAGAGGAACCGGTGACAGGAGGAAGGGATTAGCCATTGAGAGATAACTGGGGCAAAGGAAGGGTGGGAAGGTTATTAAAAATATCACAAAAAAGGATGTTTTCAAAGAAGTGGCTCTACTCTAGATGGTCCCACGGCAACCTTAAAACGACCACTGTAAGTCATCTAGCTTTTGGTTATGAGATGCTTGTGCTGTCAGCGGGCCTTTTCTTGTGTGTAGATGCATTGGTTGGTCTTGACACCTGAATGTGTCTATACTGCATTGCTCTCCAGGCAGTCCCTAATGATGCATGAAGTACACTGCCAAAGATGAGTCTCAGGTGGCTTGGTGAAATTTGCTTGGTTGCTTGGTTGAACTTGGTGAATTCCACCAAAGAGTATACCCTACAACTTCAATGTACACAGTAGAGGCAGATTTCCTGGTTTCACATCACGCCATCACTTAGTGCTCGTGTACCTTGGAATGAGTCGTTTTGTTTTAAGTGTTAGTTTCCTCACGGGTAAATGGGAATAATAGTAGCAATTCTTACCTCTTGGGATTGTGTGGGAATAATAGGATCCAGGAGAAGTGCTTCCTGTCAGGCACTTAGGTCAGCCCATTTGGGCCAATCACCGCATCCTTCTGCCCCTATTTTGTCAATTTCCCCCTTCTTCCCCCTCTATCTGACCATTTCACATGAGGAGTCATTGCCAAAATTCATCTATTCCAGGAGACAAGACCATCGAGAATCTTCCTATAGGTTATAAAACATTAAGCAATCCAGGTTGTCTTTCCACTTCTCAAATTTTGTTAGCCTGATCCTTGATAAAACCCCTGTGAGGATGCTCATGACCTTGTACCTGACCAGGTATAGGCCTTTAACAGAACTGGCTCTGAGTGATTCTGCAGCAGCAGTTGGTGTTACTGAAACTTGGGATGCAGCAACTCTCTCACAATGCTGAAGGTCCGTTTAATCCCCCTCTCATTTCCGGGAGGCCCAATGACATTATACAGGCATGTTAACTTATCTTAGGGCCAGACCCATGAGGAAGAAACCTGGTCATCTACGACTGAGCTGCGAATTTCATGCACACAGCAGAAAACATTTCTTACTACAGAAACTGGGCATCTTTTGAGCTCAAAGGAAGATCTAGAATCTATGGGGGTGTTGGGGGAAGGTTTCTTCTAAGCATCTTTCCAATTTCTCACACCCAACTCATGTCTTTTCCTTTTTCTTTTTTTCTCTCCACAGAAACAGGCTAACCATGTCTATAGAATGATTGAGCTTTGTTGTTTGAATTCATTTTCAAGAATTATCGACACAGTAGAACTTAATGACACTTCAGAGTGGAGACCCTTTGTGTAAATCCTTCATCCTTTGCAGATTAGCAGCCAGATGGGATCTGAAAGGGCTTCAATGTCCAAATGCTAAAATCTATACCCAACTTTCAGCTGAAAGAAAGTTACTGTTCCTGCATACTAGCTTGATTAAAAAAAAAAACACAACTGAAACATCAAAAACAAAAACAATGCAATGTAATTGATATCCCTTTCCTCTCTAAAAAATAATTTTAAGCAAACAGAATGATCAACTGAAAATCAGAAACACAAATTCACAGCTTTCTTTCATAGATTTCTTGTTCATGACCTGTAAAATCTGACTTCTAATGTCAAATTAATTGTTTATAGATCAGCCACAGCTGCTAAAAGCAGACTCTATTTTAATTTCATCCATGGGAAATAGGGAACAGCGTACTCCTAGGTTCTGTATAATAAGCCACACTTCTATTTCTAGATTCTAAGTGTAATTTTAGTTGGAATATTTAGTAGAGACCCCTTTACCACCCCCACACTCCCAGTCCCCAAAGAAGTATGATATGCTGAATTTGTTTGCTTTTAGCCAGCTTCTGATGACAGTATGAGATTACTAGCTCAGTGCCTGGCTCCTCTGCAATTAGAAGGCATTGGTAGTTGGAGAAAGGGGTGCAGTCCTACTGTGGAAGCCTATTTCTCTTTAAAATGAGCCCAAATGCACAGCCTGGGCCCTGTCTGACATGCACAGCTTGGGCTGGTGCCGTTATTACCCAATCAAGGCATCTGCCCATTTCTAATCCTTCAACGTAGAAGAGACAATTCCACCGTCCCACATAATATGTACCAGCTGGATGGATCCCAATTTATCAGGAAAACTATAAATTGCAGAACACGAGGCAGAAACTAAAGTAATAAACACTGTGATCTCTGTACCATACATTTTAGGCTGTTATTTAAGGTCTCCAAGGAGATTGGTGCCATAAAAACCATTTCTCAGGAATTCTGCCAGCTATAGGAGCACGCTGCAACTGTTCGCGCTAATATATTACAACTTGTTTATCGCACTCCCCAAGCAGCAGGCTTCAGCAGCATTACCAGGGGAGCGGAAGTGATGCGTGTACCTTCTCAATAGGCAGCCAAATTTTTGTTTCCTATGTATACATGAAAAAGAACGCTTTTGTTTTTCTCATCCTCTTACTGTTCTTGCATCCCTTCCCCAGAAATAGTCCCCAAGCTCAAAGGAGCCAGAAGAAGGCTTGTGTTAATCATCATACCTCCTTGGGAGACTTCTACCACTATCAGTACAAAGATAACATGCAGCTGTGTGGAGAAGCTCATGCCGAATTTTGATGTTAATTTCACAAGGCATCCATGTGGCCTCCGGCAGGGTAGTTAACTGCTTTAAGCCTTAGTTTCCTCACCTGTTCTTTTGTTTTATGGAATAACAATGTCTCCTGTGAGGATTACATGAGATAACAGATGTAAAGAGCTTCTTACAGCGCCTGGTGTATAGCAAGCACTTGGAAAATATTGGTTCCTTTCACCTAATTAGTTGGTGCAATGAACAGAACTTAAGATATCAGTTTGCTACTTTTATAAAAGAGTTGAATATATTGGAAGCAAGATCTTAGTGCATTCATTCTGACTATCTGCTGAGTAGAGAAATCTTTCTAGGGTGCTGATAACGATAACCCCCCTGTATTAGTTTGAGAGGGCTGTCATGACAAAGTACCACAGACTGGGTGGCTTAAACAACAGAAATTTGTTTTCTCAGTTTGGGAAGCAAGAAGTTCAACATCAAGATGTCACTGTGATGCAGGTGTTCTGGGTGTCCAGGGAGTCGAGGACCCATGACACACTGTGTGTGTTACTTCCATGCAGGAAAGAATTCAGATACAAACCGCCATAGAGTTTAAAGTGAATGTGAGTTTATTGGTGAAGCAGAGAGACAGAGAATGGGCTATTTCACAGGCAGAGCAGCCCTACTTTCGTGGAGTTTGCTTGCTTTATTGAGGTTCATCTAATTGGGGCAAAGGTACTCAACAGGGGAGGTATATTCAGGATCTTCCTGGGAAAGTGGTGGAGATTTCTTGGAGGAGTTTGGTTGGCTATTTTGTGTCCTTATGTGTGCTATCCATTTCTTACCATGGTGGTGAGGGGGGTGTCATTTAGCATGCTTATGTGTTACAAGAAGCTGGTAATGAGGCTAGGGGTTACCACAAAGTGAAATTAGTTGCCATGTTGGATTGAGCTGATCTCTTGCTGTTCTAAGCCATAAATCCAGTGGTGGGGTGGTCTTGCTTCTTGAAAGCTCCTGCAGCTTTTATCATTTGCAGCTGTTATCCAACATAACCTATCTCAGCTGGTTTTCTTTCTGTTGAGGCCTCTCTCCCTGGCTTGTTGATGGCTGTCTCCTGCCTGCGTCTTCACATGGTCTCCCCTGCGTGCATGTCTGTGTCCTAATTTCCTTTTCCTATAAGGACGCCAGTCATAGTGTATTAGAGCTTACTCTGATAACTTTATTTTAACTTAATTATCTCTGTAAAGATCCTCTCTCCAAATACAGTCACATATGGAGGTACTGGGGGTTAGGACTTCAACATATAAATTTTGGGGCATGAATTCCACCTGTAACATCCCCTGCCTTGCCACCCCTATTTTAGCAATGGAAGGAGGATGGAGAGGGCCCACTGGATTCCACTTGAAGAGGTGTTATGTGGGTCTAGGTGAATTATGTGCTCATTATAATCTTTTAAAACATGAAGTGAATTTGGAAAATCACCCATTATATCGCTAAATACATGAAACAAATCTAGCTGATATAGAAGTTTCAATAAAAATATTATCTTCCAATGTCCTCTGCCTAATTGGCTACCTAGTGAAGAACTTAAGAAAAAATGTCAAGCTTTCCAGGTAATGGATTAGCAATATGATGACTGTGAAATCCTTTAGGTTGCTGAGAAGTCATTTCCTAGTTAATAGAGCAGGTAGTTATCTAGTGTGCTGTCACGGTCGGTTTGGTCCGTGATGGATAATGGCTGGATCACAGAGTGGGACATCTGTGCTATGAAGAGGCTTTGCACATCAGCATCCCAACTTGCTTCTCTGCTCTAGGGTCTAAGGCTTTGTGAATTCAGAGTAGCTTCTTATCTCTGTGTGGCCATTGTAGTGAGCCAAGGCAGGGAGGAGCCCAGCAGCGAGGTCATGGGGGCTGGTTCTGGGGAGATGTATTAGTTTCTTATTGCTCTTGTAACAAAGCACCACAACTTTAGTGGCTTCAAACAACACTTATTTATTGCCTTCCATTTCTGGAAGTCAGAAGCCCTAAATCCACTCCACAGGGCTAAACCCAAGCTATTGGTAGGCTGGTTCCTTCTGGAGGGTCTGGGGGAGAATCTATTCTCTTGCCTTTCTCAGCTTCCTTGGCTCGTGTCTCCTTCTGCCATCTTTAAAGCCAGCAGCATAGTGTCTTCAGGTCTCTTTCTGATTCTATGACCTTTCTTCTGTCGCCAAATCTTCTTTGTCACTCTGAACCTCTTGCTTCCCTCTTTCACTTACAAGGACCCTCATGATTATATTGGGCTAGGTAATCTAGGATAATCTTCCTAAGACCCTTAAGTTAATCATATCTGCAAAATCCCTTTGCCAGGTGAGGTAACACATTCACAGGGTCTGGGGACTGAGATGTGGACATCTTTCAAGGGGCCATCATTCTGTATACCACAGGGAAGAGGCCTGGGAAATGGGCTGTAGGTCCAGGGTATAGGAGGATATCAGCAGCTCCAAATTCCAAGCCAAAAGTTTTAACCTGGCTGGGGGGTGGGGAGATGGGTGAGCATGTGTGTGTGTGTGTAGGGGGGGATGGGGACATGTAAAAATATAGGTTCAAGAAGCCCATGAACTCCTATTCATTCTTTCATTTCTATGAAGGTGTCCGTCTCTTTAGATCCTCAAAGATAATTACTATGAACAATTGTGCTTCAAACTCCTAAGGAAAGGAAGAGCAACCAGACCTCATAGACCTCAGAACTTCCTCAAAGCCAATCTCTCTGAGTGGACCAGTGTTTCTGCTCATCACAAGTTCTATTCCTTTCTTTCTTCTTCTTTTTACTCCTGGCTACTGTGTACGAAGTCCTTACCCTGAGTAGAGTGCTACACACTTCATCTGTTCTTTGTTTAGTAATCCTGACTCCATTTATTTGTTAGCTTGACAAATAAACCACAAAATTACAGTGGTTCAACACCAAAGAAGATTATTTCTTGTCCACACAACCCTCTGATACTGGAGCTCTGGTCCCAGGGAAGCTTTCCTTCACACAAGGGTTTGCTACCCAGGCCCTGTCCAAGGTGCTGCTCCACATCCTGTGAGACCCTGGGATCTTCTGCATCCAGTGCCTGGCTACGGAAAAGTGAGCAGAGACAGTTCACCTGTTCCTTAAAGAATCCTGGCTCTATGTCATTTCTGCCACATTTTATTGTTCAGAACATGGAATATTTGGCCACAAGGGGAATATTTGGCCTGAGTGGGCAGTTTCCTCCCAGTAACCACTCAGACTACAAGTTTTTGATGAGTGAGAGTTTTTGGAGTTGACTGCCATTCTGTGAGTAACCCTATTAGGTAGGATTATCTCTTTTTATTGATGAACAAATCAAGATCTAGAAATTTCTAATAATGTGACCCGGTTAAGTGGCATAATTTCTGCACAGGCCTGTTGGAATTCTCTCTGCAAACTCATCTTGGAACCAGTGTCTCATGCCAGCACTTGTCCTGATGCAGTGCTTATTGACCTCTTTTTCACCTGATGGTCCTTTCTGGGGTCAGCTACCTCCCAAAACCATAGGGTATCAACTCCGTACACCCTCTTCTGAGAGGCAGCCTAGTATCCTCCCTTGTTCTCCATTCCTGCCTTCTGCTCCTCTCCTGACAAACTCTAAGTCTGCCCATGCTGTCCCCAAACCCCATAATCGAGATATTTTCTAATCTCCCATCTCCCTTAGTCAACAACATGGTTCCCTCATGGTTCACATTCTCAATTATGTTCCAAAGATGTCGCTGGCCATCTAGCTCCGAACATCAACCATTTTTAATTCCTCCCTCTTTCAAACATCCACTTATCTATCTCTGACAAATATCCTGTGCCTACTCTGTGCCAGGCACTATTTAATCTGCTTGGTCAGAATATTACTGAGGAGTTGGGCTTAAGGAGCTCATGTTGCCTATTTCAGAACACAATAATGCCAACATCATCTTCCTCTGTTCCTGCTGTCAGATGTTTTACCTCATGCTCCTATTCCCTCTTAGAGCACTCAGTAATTTCCTTGCTGGTCTCCTACCCAATTTACCTTTAGTTTAATTCCTTCCATACTTTGTTGTAAGGTTAACTTTTGGAAAGCAGAGTTTTGACCACATCCATTTGCAATTGATATAATCTTTCCATCTAAACCTTCTATAGCTCCCTATTGTTTGTAGAATAAGATCTAAACTCTCTAGTGTGACATACAAAACCTTCCATCATCTGGCTCCTCTTGATGTTTATTATTTTATATCTCATTTTCCTTTTTTATAAACCCTGTCAAACTGAATTTCTATGGTTCTCGTCATAGTCTTCTTCTTTGCCCCTTACTTGCATATCCTGTTTTTTTGGTCCTTCATGATCTCTTGTATGAATGAGTCCATTTGTGCTCAATAAATATGTGTTGAATGACTGACTAGGACCTAGCCTGGTCTTTAGCATATCTAAATCCAAGACTTAATACTTTGTGGCTTTGTCATGGCAATAAATTCACTCTGTACTGTATTTCATTTGTTTATGTATACATCTTATCACTCCTGTAGTTCTTATGGTGCACAGAGCCAGATGTGGTTTACCTTTACCTTCCACATGCCAAATTATCCTCCACCTCAGCGCAATGACCTGTACTTACTAGGTCCTCAAAAGTTGTGTGTGTATGTGTGTACATGCATGCACGTGTGTGTTGAATGGTTAGACCCTGCTAGAATGCTTTGAGGATTACAGAATAGATTTAAGCCACCTAGCATAGCTTATGGGACACAGTAGGCTCTCACCTGGAAACATGTCATGCTAAGGTATTGATGGCTGATAATTGTGCTGAGCTATTTCTACAGGAGTATTCAATAAGGAATCGACAGGGATGAGTGTCTAATTTTAGGCTTCCTGGACCAAGAGGAAGAGGTATTTGGGGCAGGGCCCCTCTAGTTATCCCACACGGGCAGTGAGATCCTCAGCACAGGGGCAGCCCGTCTGGCTGCACTGGAAGCAATGAATGCCTGTGAGAATTAACACTATAGAGTGAGGTGCCCTGGCTACTGGTGGCGTCTCAGGCACTGGAATGGGAGTGAGTGGGTTACCTATCATCCAGCACAGTGTTGGGCAGAATATTGGTTGAATGAGTAAATAAATGTATCCGAGTTGGAATGTGGATGAGAACTCTTGTGTGGAGCTCTTTGCAACACTTACCTCTCTGGGCGCCTCTCACGAAGCTGGAGAAGGACGTAGAATGTGAAGGAACGTAGAGTTTCACAGTCGCCTTGTTTAGCGAGCAGGCAGCTCTCTAACTGTGCCCCGCTGATAACCATGAGAGTTCCTGTTCCCTTCATTTGGTGCCTGTCCTGGGGAGCACAGACACAGGCTGGAGGTTGTGTCTTTATTAGAGACATTAGCCACCAAGGGAGCCTGCTCAGAGTTTCATACAGTTTTCTGCTGAGCAGGAGGCCAGCAAAGTCACCAGGCTCCTCATGATTTAATTAGAGACAAGATTTCAAGCTTTGTTTGTGTTCCCAGGATTTGGCGAGATGGTACAGCAGAGACCCTGGCATCTCGGCTTCCTCTGTTTAGGTAATTGGTACAGCAGGGAGGGCTTTATTGGACCAACGGTAAGTTTTCTTTATTGAAGGCTGCCAATACCCAAAATAAATTTCATTGGTTTTAAATGGGTCACTGGATACAATCCAGCCAAGAAAGACACGTGTCTTAGAAACTCTAATGCTTAAATTCTTCTGTAAGACTTGGAAAAGTCTGGATTTGAAGCCCAGCACACGCAACTCTTACATTAGAGAAGTAAAGCTAACTGGTTTTTGTCAGTCTTTTTATAGCTTATCTCCTTTGTACATTTCAGAATGCTGTCAATTCAAACTAAAAGTAAAACGTAAGAATCCATCATATTACTAATCTCTTTACCATCACGTGTTCTTCCTAAATACTGACTGATACAACCTATTTCTGCTATTGCTGTTGCTTAATCCCTGTCCTTGGCCGTCCCATATCCAGATGACCCAGTGTTGCTCCAAGTGTAGATGATAGTTTTTGGCCCATGCGTTGTCACCGATCCTTTTTACACCCATGGCAGATGGCACACACTAACTGATCACAGCACACTTTCTTGAAGAGCGGGGTCTGGTGTGTGGAGTCCTCCTCAGAAGAGCTCCAGGCAGCCACCGCTCATCAGTGAAAGTTAGCATGTGAGATAAAACCTGTTTTCCCAATTAAGCAGTTTCTGTTGACTCCTAGAAGTGACAAATGAAGATTAAGCTCACTTACAATGTCCCTTCTTCCTCCTCTAGGACTTTTAGTGTTTGTACTGATTATCTTTGTAACTTTAAATGCAGCAGGTCCTCAAATGCCATTTTGTTCAAGTTGTTTTGTTATGATACTGGTGAGATGCCATAGGAGCGTATACGAATTAGCCTATGGTAAAACTGATTTCATTATATGTCATTTTGCCTAAATTTGTAGGACCTATCAACATGAAGTGAGGCCTTAATATAGTAAAATTCTTTCTTGTTCAACCAGCTTATGGCAGTGTTCCTTGATGTCCTACTTTGTAAGAAGAAGGCCATGGCTTTCTTACAGTTTCCTTCATCTTTCTTTTCCCACTTCGCTTTCCCTGATCACTCCCAATGAGGCAGTCTGCCCTCACCAATCTATTTTTGCTAGCCTGCTTTATTGTTCTTCATAGCATTTCTCACCACTTGAAAATACTACACATTTAATTTTTAATGCTCTCTCCCCATATCTCTGGCACCTAGAATACTGCTGGCATAGTGAGTGAGGTGTCAAGTAGGCACGTGCTTCAGGAATAAATGAACTCTAATCATGCTCCATACCCTGGTTAACCTCCATTGGCAGAACCAATCCTTCATACATGGGGGGGGGGCGGTATCTGATCCTGTGATATGAAAGAAACATCTCACTTTCTGGTTCACTAGGACATTGAAAACTTCCATTGAAGGCATTCTCCAAACAAGGATCCTATTAAAATAAATTCACTTAATGGCTTATCTAGATTTAACCTTATGAAGCATATTGGCTTATTGAGGGAATAGAACCTAAAACAGGCAAATTCTGGTGGGATGGAAGACATAGAAGGGGAAGTTGCAGAACATGACTTTGCTTAAGGAGGTCAGTGTTTGGGAATTATGGGATCATGCTGCTCAGAATATAAATTGGAAGTAGAGATAGTAAAGGAAAAGGAACTTCACCTACTTAAGTATTTCTTATCAGGCTGGCTAACAGCTATGTGTGCAGCAGCAGTGTTCTGAAGAGACTGGCCTTTGAGGCAGACAGGCCTGGGTTTCAATGATTTTTTGCCACTCTTGGCTGTGTGACATTGGATGAATTCCTCAACGTCTCTGAAAATTAATTACTCATAAAGACAAACCTGTATTGAATAACATCTGCATATTCCAGCTCAACCGCTCAACACAAAATGGAAAAAGTTCTCCATATCTTGGAGGAAGATAAGGAAACAGAGTGTGTTTTTCAGCTATAAATAATGAGAGGGATTTAAACAATAGAAGCACTTCATTATCTCTCATTACAAGGAGTGTGGCACTATGTCATTTTCGGGTTAGTTCAGTAGGTTTGTAATGTTACTGAGCAAGGTCAGATCTGCTTTGCTGTTTCCTCAGGATTTAAGATGAACGCAGAAACTTGAAGGATATTCTTACATGACAGAAAGGTTAGAGAGCAGAAAAGTTTTTTCTCCTCACATTCTTCTTCCTTTTATCAGGGAAGACACTCCATCCCAGAGGTCTTCAGCAACTTTCATCTATGCTTAGCACAAGATATGATAGGAAATGAGTATATGGAATTTCAAGCCTCCTTCACACAGGCAGGTTCTGCCCATAGGAAGCAGAAGATAGAACTGGCTGTTGAACAGACGACCAAACACTAACTGGCTGTTGAACAAACGACCAAACGCTATCTACTGCAAACACTTTGTTCAGAGCAGATATTTTCATTTATCTGCAACATGTAGTACTGACCAGGCAATAATAGATACCATTAGAAAAATATCTTTCTGTAAATCTTGATTGAAGTTACTGAATAAGGGTTACTGTTTCCTGCTGTGTATTGGACACCATACAAACATAAACTTATTTACATTTTCCAACAACATCTCAGAAAGCAGGCAGCATTATTCCTTTATTACAGAAATCCAAAAATGTATAGGAAGTTGCCTAAGGACCCCTACCTAGTCAATGGCTGACCTAGGGTTCGAAGTGAGATTTTTCTGACTTGTGTTTGTTGTACCACGATGTCTCCACCACACTCTTCCCCCAATACCCACCTGCCTCAGCCAGGAAAGATGGTCTTCCTCTCAGTGACAAGAAGATGGCCAATTACTGCCTTGAATGCCCTTTCCAACACAGTTACCTGTGGGGCAAGCATTCTTTGATGACTTTAGAGATCTTTTATTTATTTGTATTTTTCTCCTATCGACCTAAAACCGTTTCTTAAAAAAGTGTGCTTAGGTATGATTCAGTGATTCTGAATACGTTTCTTTTTAATTCCATGTTTAATTTCTCTCTCTGACTGCTCCACTCTTGTTTGTAGCTCCCATGGCTGGATAAAGCTGGGGCAATTCTTGGGCTGTCAATCATTTTGATGGGCGACTTTTCTGCATGACTCGGTGAGATCTGAAAGGAGGATAACCACAGTGGAGAGGTGGTGGTGGGGCGTCCCCAGGCAGCTGGCAGTCTTGAGCATCCAAATGTAATCGCTCTACTCTATCCACCACAACCTGCCTGCTGTGTTCACCACATTGCCCAGTGGAACAGAAGGTAATCAGAAAGTCAGACACAACCAAAGTTAAAGATATGTAAAAAAAAAAAAATTCCTTGGATGTGATTTGCTCTCCTAGAACTCAATTTCTGGGTAAGAACAAGAGGAAACAGTGCAAAACTGGGACACTAAAATTCATCTTTGCTGAAGAAAATGCAGGGAGAGCTGTGAACATTTAATAACTTTCGTATCCAACTGCCCATAGTAAGTGCTTGCTTAATGCACAGACAAAACCGGGAGATTCAGAAAGCAGGCAACTCAAGGCATTTCCAATTTATTTAAAAAACTCTTTGATCTGTTTTGAAATTTAGGATTCTGCTTTTGACTTTGCTAGATAAAGTTGGAGTAGAAATGAATTATTCATATGAAATATTGCCTCAATAACACTGCATCAAATAAACATAATGAAAAGCTGCCCATGTTATATAAGGGAAGCTAAGTCACAACTCTTTTGAATTGCAAAGTTAAGCACTTGGGGCTAGACTCTTCCCCAACATTACTCTATGGAAGAATCTGCTTAGGACGATGTAATGCTCAGATCCTTTTTATTTTTGGTCAGACATGCATTTGTGGTTTATGGGTTTAAACTACAGTTGTAACCATGGTGCTATTAAATCTCACAGCCCTCGTCCTGGTTCTGTCCAAGTCACTGGAGGCCAGAGAGCAATTTCCATGATAGTGTATTCCATACCTCTCCAGCGTTTTATGTTTGCCACAGAAAAATGGTAACCTGCATCCCCACCACCATGAATCATGCAGGTTACAATATTTTTCAGCAACCATTAGGAGCATATCTATAACCGTGCCTTAAAGGGAAATTTTTAAGGCAAATACAATCCTCACTTATCAACGATGTTTCTTTTCTGGTGATGCTTTGCCTAATAGATTAAAAGAGAGAGAGAAAGATAAAGTAATCTAAAATAGATGATGCATGTCAGGAGAATTGAGCTCTGTTTAAATTCAATAGATAACACTTGAATTCTTGCTGACAATCTGACTTTGAAGAATTGTAGTCCAATAAAGGTATAGGAAGTCACCAGAATTAACCTTGGCAAAATGGTGAGGAAGACAGAGTCTATCACTCCCTGTCCTCATTCCCTGTCCTCTGGACACTGAGTCTCCACAAGAGCAGGCCCATTGCACGAATGGATGCTCAGTGTTTTGTACTCACTGATTCAGGCTTATCAAGAGGCATTATAAAATTGGATTCCTGATCGAAGGCTAGACCTGAAATGGAGTCTCTCGAGTTAGGGAACATCCTACACATCCTAAGGAACTGATGCTCAGCCAGTGGACTCTGCAGTTGTCCTGTGGGGGAAACTCGGGCAAGGTCATGAACACCTCTGTCCCAGTTCTTGCCATCTGTGAAATGGTGATAGCAGTGCCTGTCTCTCAGGGTGGTTGTAAGAACTCAGTGAGACATTTTCACAGCCAGTTGAGCCCAGTGTCTTGGCTTTGTTATGACTTCAAGTGGATGAATGGAATTTGAAGACACTTCTTGGTGCTAGAATCTTGGGTAGCTCCAGCTTGAGTCTAGGTTTCTTTATTTATGAATTGAGAACAATAATACCTACTTATTCTGTCACAGGAAATTGTTCTGAGGAATCAATGAGGCAGTGTAGTGGTTGAACTTCAATTTTACGTAAATAAATAAATATTATGAAAATAAAATTTATGATATAAATTATAAGTATATACATTTAGAAAGTAATGTATAAATAAAAAATAATGGTAGCTATAACTCATTGAGCACAGACCCTATATAGTAGGCACTGTAGTTGGTATTTGAAGTTAACAATACTGCTTCTCAAAACAAAACATATATTGTTTATTGAGGACTTCCGCCAAGATGGCGGCGTAGGTGGACGCACTTGCCGCCCGCACATCCAGAGTGTCTAAACAACGAACGCAGTAGCGAAAAATTAAACAACTAGAAGGACAGAATCGAACTGAAGGGAAGTCCGACACCCAGGAGGTAGGAAAAGACGAACATCCAGGCGGGTAAGCGGGGCAGAACCAGGCGGAGGATCGAGTGAGAGGCAGCTCTCATGGAGGGACTCACGCTGCCAGTGCCTGAACAGGGCATGGCCCCGAACAACAGGTGAATCCCGCAAGCCGACGATGCTGCTGGAGAGAGGCCAGGGCTGAGCCAGCAGAACCGAGTCTGGCAGAGAAGGCGGTGGGGAACTGGGGAGTGGAGGAGTGACGGGAGCCCACGGTGATCGGAGGCCGCCATTGCTTCCTCCCAGGCCCCGCCCCCAGAGGCAACGTCACCCAAAAAGCGACCCAGGTTGCCGGCACCTGTGAGCCAACAAGTGCACCAAGATAAAAAGAATGAAAATGGCCAAAATGAAAGATCAGAACAAATTACAACTAATGGGTGACGACACAGTCAACCTATCAGATATGCAGTTTAAAATGCTTGTAATCAAAATGGTAACAAAACTGGAAGATAGGTGGACGCAAATAATTGAACAGATGAAGAATACGATAAGTATAATGGAGGAAGATTTACAGGGAACCAATAGGGAAAAAAAGGAAGTTGGATCTCAAACCAATGGGGTGGACCAGAAGGAAGAAACAAGAATTCAAAAAAATGATGAGGGTCTCAGGAACCTCAGAGACATTTGTAAACGACCCAATATCCAGATCAATATCCAGGGCTGCCAGGAGGACAAGAGGAAGACCAAGAAATTGAACGTATTTTTCCACAGATAATGAAGGAAAACTTCCCAGATCTGGCAAAGGAAATAGGCTTCCTGGAAATCCAAGAAGCTCAGAGAACCCCAAAGAAGCGGGACCCAAAGAGGAACACACCAAGGACATCATAATTACATTATCCAAGGTCAAGAATAAGGAAAGAATCTTACAAGCAGCAAGAGAAAAGGAGACAGTTACCTACAAAGGAATCCCCATAAGACTGTCAGCGGATTTCTCAAAGGAGACCTTCCAAGCAGGAAGGGACTGGAGAGAGATATTTCAAATCATGAAAAGCAAGGGCCTACAACCAAGAATAATCTATCCAGCAAAACTTTCATTTAGAATGGAAGGGCAGATAAAGTGCTTCTCAGATTAGGTCAAGTTCAAGAAATACATCACCATGCAGCCTCTACTATATGAAATGTTGAAAAGTTTCGTATGAGGACTCAGGAGCGAAGGCACCGAGGCCAGATCAGCTGCCGGGGAATTCAGATCAGTCACAGCCAAGATGCTTGTGAGGTAAGCAAGCAAAATACAACCAGAGAAACAAAATAGAACCAGAGACAATGAAGTTTAGAACATTCTGGCAGTAACCAGAGGGGAGGGGGAAGGGGAGAAGGGGGACAAGGGTATTCAGGAACTGCTATAAAGGACACATGGACAAAACCAAGGGGGAGG
>PVJI01025455.1:0-20438 GCA_004026765.1 Micronycteris hirsuta | reverse complement strand
ACGTTCAATTTCTTGGTGTTCCTCTTGTCCTTCTGGCAGCCCTATGATCTGGATGTTGGGTCGTTTACAAATGTCTCTGAGGTTCCTGAGTCCCTCCTCATTTTTTTGAATTCTTGTTTCTTCCTTCTGGTCCACCCCATTGGTTTGAGTCCCAGCTTCCTTTTTTTCCCTATTGGTTCCCTGTAAGTCTTCCTCCATTATCTTTATCATATTGTTCATTTGTTCAACTATTTCTTCCAGTTTTGTGAGCATCCTGATTACCAGTGTTTTAAACTGGGCATCTGTTAATTTGGCTGTCTCTTCGTCCGTTAGTTGTAATTTGTTCTGATCTTTCGTTTTGGCCATTTCCATTCTTTTTGATCTCGGAGCACCTGTTGGAGTCTTAGGTGTTTGTCGGTGCCTGGTAACCTGGGTCGTTTTTTTGTGACGTTTCCTCTGGGGGTGGGGCCTGGAAGGGAGCAATGGCGTCTGCCATTCACCGCCGCTCCCTATCACCCTCTGCTCCCCAGTTCCCCACTGCCTTTTCCACCAGTCTCGGCCCTGCTGGTTCCCACTGGCTTCTCCAGTTACGCCGCCAGCCTGCGAGGTTCACCCGTTGCTTGGGGTAGTGTTTTGTTTAGGCACTCCCGGCGTTAGTTCCTTTGGGCAAACTGCCTCTCACTCCACTCCTCTGCTTGGTTCTGCCCCGCTTACCGGCCTGGATGTACGTCCTCCCCAACTTCCTGGGTGTCGGACTTCCCTTCAGTTCGATTCTGTCCATTCTGGTTGTTTATTTTTCGCTATCGAGTTCATTCTTTAAACTCTCTGGTTGTGAGTGGTGGTGCAGTGCGTCCACCTATGCCGCCATCTTGGCGGAAGTCCCTTGGATTCAATTGTTTATAGATATATATTCATTGCCATTTTATTGTCCATAGTTTTGATCTTTTTCTTTATATATATATATTATTTTTTAAAAGATTTTATTTATTTAATTTTAGAGAGGGGAAGGGAGAGAGAAATGGAGGGAAAGAAACATCAGTGTGTGGTTGCCTCTCACTCGCCCCCCACAAGGGACCTGGCCCGCAACCCAGGCATGTGCCCTGACTGGGAATTGAACCAGCGACCCTTTGGTTCTCAGGCTAGCACTCAACGCACTGATCCACACCAGCCAGGGCTGATCTTTTTCTTAAATAAGTCCCTTTAACAGTTCATATAATAATGGTTTGGTGATGATGAATTCCTTCAGTTTTTTCTTGTCTGGGCAACTCTTTATCTGCCCTCTGATTCTAAATGATAGCTTGGCTGGGTAAAGCAATCTTGGCTGTAGGTCGTTGCTTTTCATGACAATGAATATTTCCTGCCAATCCCTTCTAGCCTGCAAAGTTTCTTTTGAGAAATCAGCTGACAATCTTATGGGAACTCCCCTGTAGGCAACTAACTTCTTTTCTCTTGCTGCTTTTAAGATTCCCTCTTTATCTTTAACCTTTGGCATTTTAATGATAATGTGTCTTGGAGTGGGCCTCTTTGCATCCATCTTGTATGGGACTCTCTGTGCTTTCTAGACTTGCATATCTATTTCCTTCACTAAATTAGGGAAGTGTTCTTTCACTATTTTTTTTTCAAATAGATTTCCAATTTCTTGCTCTTTCTCTTCCTCTTCTGACACCCCTGTGATGCAAATGTTGGAACACTTGAAGTTGCCCCAGATGCTGCTTATACTATCCTTGTTTTTTTTTGGATTCTTTTTTCTTCTTGCTCTGATAGGTTGTTTATGTTCCAAATCATTGATTTGATTCTCAGCTTTATTCACTCTACTGTTGTTTCCCTGTAAATTGTTCTTTATTTCAATTAGTGAGTCCTTCATTTCTTACTGGATATTTTTTATGCTGTTGAGGTCCTCACTAAGTTCCTTCAGCATCATTATAAGCAATGTTTTGAACTCTGCATTTCATAGATTGCTTATCTTTATTTTGTTTAGTCCTTTTTCTGGATATTTGAGCCATTCTTTCATTTGGGCCATGTTTCTTTGTCTCCTCATTTTGGCAGCCTCCCTGTGTTGTTTCTATGTAGATCTGCTATGACTCCCTCTCATGGTAACATGGCCTAATGTAGTAGGTGTCCTGTAGGGTCCAGTGGTACAGCCTCCCCTATCACCCAAGCTGTGTGCTCGAGGTGTGCCCTTCATGTGGGCTGAGTACACCCTCCTCTTATAGTTGAGCCTTGATTGCTGTTGGCAGGTCAGTGGGAGGAATTTACTCAGGCCATTCAGCTGCAAGAACTGTCTATAACCACTGACCAACAACCTCTGCCTTCTGTGGAGAATCAGCTGTGCAGGGGCAGCTCTGACGTGGTCTGTAGCTGTCCGTTGGGTGCACAGGCTCTGGGGTTTCCTGGGTGGTGCACGCCAAGGTTAGGCCCCACCTGTGTTTTACCTGGGGCCACCCTGCCTGAGCTATAAAGCAATCTGAGATAGTCACTACTTGTGCTAGGCTTGGTGATTCCTAGGCAAAGCCAAATTGTGAATCTAGGCTGGCTGCTGCTAGTACCATGCCTCGGGCCGCTTAGCAAGAATAAGGGGCTGGGGGCTCACTGAGATCCGCTGTTGCTGGTTTGAGAGGATTTAGGAGGTTGTGAAGTAGGAGCTAAGATTGGCCATTCATGTGCAAAAGTCTCTGTTAAGAGCTTGGGCGGGCCCATACGTTGGGCAGGACAGAGTCTCAGGGCATCTCCAGGGCGGGGCAAACAGTGTTAGCCTGGTTGATGGAGTGTCAGAGCCTGCGGGCTCTGTAGCTCTGTGAGGGTATGTTCAAAAAAGAGACAATCGCCTTTCCATCTGGGAGAAAGATGTCCCTCAGCTCTCTCCTTGATGCCAGACTTCACTTCCTCACTGTGTGCCACAGGTGCCTTTCAAGCTGCTACCCTGTTGCTGGAGCTCAGAGGGAGTGAGTCTGAGTGGGTGAGCCCATGTGTGATTTCTTTAAGAGAAACTGCTTGGGACTCCAGAAGTTTCTTCCACCAACTGAGTCCCTGCTGGTTTTTGCAGCCAGAAGTTATAGGGACACCTGAGCACCCTGCATCCCAGGGAGGGTTTGAGGCATTCAGTATAACTGTTTCTCTGGTGGCTTGGGACAAAGGGACTGGGTTATATGGGGATGTAACCCGAGGTTGAGAGGTCTGGATATGTCAACACAGGATAGAATCAGAAATTCTAAAAATCAGACTATTCCAAGGTAAGGCACTGCTTTACCTTGAACAAGAGCTATTAGCTGCTTTCTCCCCTTTTGGGTTATCTACTTGGATAGAATATGGTCTCAGGTATTGGATCAGCCTGGCTGTTTAGGTGTATGGGGAATAGCCAAGATGGTTAAGAACTGACATAGCTATCAAGTTCAGGTTCCTCTCATATCTCCTCCAGATAAGGTCGATGGCCTCCTAATTGGTCTCTCTGTGTCCTTATGAAGTCCTTTCAAAACCAGTTCCCACACCCTAAAACACAGACTTTATCCCATCACTCCCTCAGTGTAAAATCTCTCAGTGGCTCCCAAGACCTTTTTAGCTTAGTCCCCAGGATTTTTGGAACTAATTCTCCACCAAACTTGAATTTTTAGCTTCACTTTTTCCACTCATTCTTCCCTCTCACCCACCCTGCTCTCTGTCCAGATGGAATTTCTTATTCCTTCCTGAATACCCCATGATCTTTCACTTCTCTCTGCCGGTGTCCATACCTTTCTCTCTGCTGGCATAGCTCTCCTATGGCTGGGTCCAGCAAAACCGCCCATTCTTCAAATTGTAGCTCAAAAGCCTTCTTCTCTCTCTCAACTAGCTGTTGCTTCATCTTTAGTGCTCACATAGCACTTGTATATGTCTTCATTCAAGTACCTGTCATTACTTCCTCTTATCATTGTTGCTGGTGTGTCTATCTCCCCTTACTCCCTGACCTTTGTCCAGGATTTCTGAGATTTCAGGGCTTTATCTGGTGCCTGGTAAGTAGCAGGTGTTTATTGGAGGTTTGTTGAGTGAATGACTGAGAGTTGTATGAATGAAATGGAGATGGTGACCTCTTGGCTCCCTCTGGACCCCTTCTCTCAGGCACTCACTTTTCTGTATATATAAAGAGAATTCCCTGGTGTGCAATAACAAAAGCCAAGCCTGGTTTGGCAGATAGATGGAGTCATAAGATATGCTTAAAGAGATGTGTGGCACAGGGTGATAGGGTTGACCAAGAGTTGAGAAGTCACTCGGGTCAGTTGCTAGGATTCAAAGGGGGACAATCAAGAGATTTGGGGAGAACCGTTCTCATGACCTGGAACTGACCACCAATGAGAGCAAATGACCCCTCCCCGGACTCCACAGAAGCATTCACCGGATGAGCCCTCACCGAAGGCCTATTTTGAAATTTCATTTTTCTAGAGTTTTTTCCTTCCCTAAGCCCTGTAAACAAATAAAGACACTTCTTAGGGGAAAAAAAGATGTAGTTTTGTTCCCTTTCAAGCATAGCACATTTAAAAAAGCTAAGATATAAATAGGTACTAATAAGTAAAATGGAGAAATTAATGCAAAATTACAGGTTGGATTAGTCCTGATTGTGTAATAATATAAACAAAAGATCATAAACATTCCAAAATTATTCACTGAGCCCTGAAGTTGAAGCCATGTTGATATAATACTTAATTTTTTTCAGATTTGAGTTTGAAAAAGATACTGATTTTTTAAAAAATACTTTATTGTTGTTCAATTACAGTTGTCTGCATTTTCTCCCCTCCCTTCCCCCCCGCCCCATCCAAACCCACCTCCCTCCCTTGCTTCCACTCTCCCCCTTGGTTTTGTCTATGTGTCCTTTATAGTAGTTCCTGAAAACCCTTTTCCCACAATCCCATCCCCCCTCCCCTCTGGCTATCGTTAGATTGTTCTTAATTTCAATGTCTCTAGTTATGCTTTGCTTGCTTTTTTCTTTTGTTGATTATGTTCCAGTTAAAGGTGAGATCATATGGTATTTGTCCCTCACCGCCTGGCTTATTTCACTTAGCATAATGCTCTCCAGTTCCATCCATGCTGTTGCAAAGGGTATAAGCTCCTTCTTTCTCTCTGCTGTGTAGAATTCCATTGTGTAAATGTACCATAGTTTCTTGACCCACTCATTTGCTGATGGGCACTTGGGTTGCTTCCAACACTTGGCTATTGTAAATTGTGCTGCTATGAACATTGGGGTGCATAGATTCTTTTGGATTGGTGTTTCAGGGCTCTTAGGGTATAATCCCAGCGGTGGAATTGCTGGGTCAAAAGGCAGTTCCATTTTTAGTTTTCTGAGGAAATTCCATACTGTTTTCCACAGTGGCTTCACCAGTCTGCATTCCCACCAACAGTGCAGTAGGGTTCCCTTTTCTCCTCATCCTCTCCAACACTTGTCTGTTGTTTTGTTTATGATGGCCATTCTAACCAGGGTGAGGTGGTATCTCATTGTGGTTTTAATTTGCATCTCTCTGATGGCTAGTGATGCTGAGCATCTTTTCATATATCTCTGGGCCCTCTGTATGTCCTCCTTGGAGAAGTGTCTGTTCAAGTCTTTTGCCCATTTTTTAATTGGGTTTTTTGTCTTCCTGGAGTGGAGTTGTATGAGTTCTTTATATATTTTGGAGATCAAACCTTGAGGTATCATTGGCAAATGTTTTTTCCCATATGGTTGGTTCTCTTTTTATTTTAATACTGTTTTCTTTAGCCATGCAGAAGCTTCTTGATACTGATTTTTAATTTTAAAAACTTCAAAATATTTTTACTGTTAAGTAAAACCTAGAACTTTATAGAGAAAGATGTAATTGGAACTTTCTATCCCTTGAGGATAATGAAAACTGCATTTGAATGATTGCAAATTCTGGATTAGCAGCCCTAGTAGGAAAGAATTTTTGTTATGTAATAACTCATTGTTTGTTATAGGGCAGAATCTGGTTTAGATGGGTTCATTGTGTACCATCTCAATGCATTTAATTACTGCAAGATGAGCCCATAGGTTTCATTTCATATGCCTGTTATAATTAATGGATGGTGGGCAGATTCATGTATTTATTGTCTTTACCTAACAGACCCCAGAAATAGTCATATATTCCTCCTTCTCCTTCTTCTTCCTCCTTCTCCTCCTCCTTCTTCTTCTTCTAGGAAATAAGAGTCTCAGTGGCCTAAGAAAGGAAAACTATTTTTCTTATTGAAAGATTTCTGGTAAAGGGACCCAGTATATGGGATTACTTTGGCCACTGCCCAATTGTGCAATCTTGGACATTTGCTTGACAGTCCCCAGGGTTCTTCCTTTCTCCTTCATCTATAGAATGAGGGGTTTAAACAGGTAGTCTTCCCTGCCTTCATCTCTGTTAGTCTTTACCTCCAGGAGAGCAGCTTGCCCACTACACTGTCAGGAATGGAATTCAAGAACTGGTCAGTCAATGATTTGACCCAGAAGTCTCTCCCTTGAATTTTTTGAACTTCCATCTGCTTCCTCACCTTAGTTCAGTCAGCAAACATTTCTCTATGACTGATTCTGTGCCACGGATCATATCTACCTTCCTTCAAAGCTTATGAGCTGCTAATACTTGCCCTGGTCTGGGAGAGTCCCAGGAGCTTCCCCTAGCTGTCTTCTTCTTGCCACCAGCTTCCTTTCTTCTCTTTTTACCTCGTGTGTTTATGTCTCTCTGCAGGACAGAGTATGAGGGTTGATAACAATCTTTACTCTGCATGGTTGGCAGTGGGAGCAATGGTCAGTGGGGATCTGGAGGTGTTTCAACAGGTGTGGTGATTGGGTCATTGTGCCCTGCCCAGCCCTCCTTAGCCACTGACAGGGATGGCCATCTGATCAAATGAATTTTCTAGTTTACATCTCTTTCCTCTGGCCACCTCCCTCTTCTAGGTGGTGACTTCCTAAGCCAGCATCAGAGCTAAGTTTTGATTGTTTGATGGCAGTACCTGCATCTTCTATTCTCAGGCTGTAAAGATGTAGACAGACACATTTTCCCCACAAAGCAGAGAAGAAGAGAAGACTGGAGAGTGCTAACTGGTATCCCAAAGCTATTTTAGATAGGGGAGACCCTGGAGAGAGAGGAAAAACATGAGAAAGTTTGGGGAAAGACATTCTAGGCAATGGGAACAGCAAGTGCAGAGGCTCTGAGGTTGACTGCATGTGCCAAGTTCTGAAAACACCGAGGGGGTGGAATGTCTGGGGCCCAGTGACAAGGAGATAAGTAGTAGATGAGATTGGAGAGACAGCTAGGGGCCAGTCTATGTAGACCACAGATGTTGTAGACCCCAGGGTAGATTTTGGATTTCATTCTGAGTGTGTAGAAATCATGGAAGAATTATGAATAAGGGAATAATAACTTTTTTATGTAGAAAATATCCATCAGGGACAAGGGTAAAAACAAGAAGACCTGTTAGGATGCTAGTATGTAGTCCAGGGTAGGGAGAAACACTGTGTGGTTAAATGGATCAGAATGCAGCCAGAGTTTGCCCCTATGAGGTCTTGGGTCACTGGGCCACGCCTGGAATATCCTGCCAAAGAGTCAGGGAAAACCGGGGAACCTGGGGTGCAGAAGGGGAGATAGCAGGTTGTGGGGTGGTGAGTGGTAGGGCATGGCATGGGCTATGGAGCCAGACCTAGTAGTTTTGCCTCTTATTAACTGTGTGACTTTGGGGAAATAATTTCTCTCTAGGAGACCTCAGTTTACTCATCTGTAATAGTTGCTATTTCTTAGAGTTTTTGCAAATATTTAGTGTCTTCAAGTGTAAGATACTTAGAGTAGTGCCTTGCACAGACTGTGATTGAATGCTTGCTATGGCTGCTGCTGTTATTGTTTTAAGAGTATGTGTTGGAATAACTGTGCAAATAGCCTTAGCAGTGGCTTTCCAGAATCACTGCCACTGGCCTTGGTCCTGAATGCACTGATTAGCTTTGCCTCGTTCTGAAAGGCTGCCCTTAGCCTGTGGACCCCAGGCTTAGCCCTCATCACCAAAGTAATCCTCCTAAAGGCAGTCTTCCCTGTCCCTGCTCCCTGCTCCCTGCCTTCATGTTCCATATCCTCAGCCACCACATTACACGACAGGAACCATGTTCTGCACCATATACCTCCAAGATGCACCCACAGATGGGGCTATGCCAGACCCTGCATTTCCCCTGTGGTGAAGCTGGAGGCTGTCTGGTCTGGGTCTACAATCTCAAGTCTGTCCAGAACCTCTGCCATTCCATTTTGCTCTCTCCCTACCAGCTCTGGCACCACTTGCTTCGTTAATGGGGATTTCGTCAAGTAATGGGAATAATTAGCACAGTGGGGGCCTACTGTGCCCTGGAAAGAGAACAGAAAGAGCCATCCCACAGTCCCAGACATGATTGCTGGGCAGGCTTATTTTCTCTTGTCTGTGCCTCTCTCCCCATCTCTTGTATGTGTTTGATTTTTTTCTCTTTGTGTAGAGAGAGTTGGCTGGGAGAAAAGACCCGTAAATTGCACTCTTGCTGGGCTGGTGCTGCGAAAGCTGGATAAGATTGTCTTCGTGGACTGGATAATTTCCCTCTCCCCCTTCCTCCTTTGGGGGTGGGAGATCTGCTGAGCAGCTAGTTGATTTTACCCTCCCTTTCTCTTCCACATTTTCTATCTCCCCCTGGCCCCCCTCTCCCCTTCTCCCCATCATCCCCTCATGTAAAGAACTCACTGACTCTCAATTGAAACCTTTTTAATAGTCCCAAGAGGCTAGGATCTTGAAGGGTGATTATCTTCATTATAAATTATTAACTCTCCCAGCAGCCAGATGGCTTCCCAACCCGTGGCTTGGAACTCTGGGCTAGGGCTGCCTGCTGGCTGGGAGAAGAGGGGATGGGAAAAGGGAGGAAGCTGAATGGTGAATAACCACAGCTTCTTGGGTTTCTGGCTAGACCTGGGATGCTGAAAAGCTAGTCAGTACCTTGCAAAGCCTGAATCCTATGATCTGCAGGGAAGAGTTTTTTGTTTTTGGATTTTGCCCACTAGACAACTCAGGGCTCCTTTGGGGTTGGAGTAGAAGTGGTAGGCAGGGAAGAGACTAATGTCATGAGAGTTGCTTTTGGTAACTACCTTAAAGGATTGTCATTCATGGTAAAAAGTCATGATTATTGCCTTACACTGTATGGTATTTTACTTGCCCGGATACTCACAACATTGTATTCATTGTTCTCCCCAATTTATAAGAGAAGAATTAAAACTTTAGTAGACTACAGAGTTTCCCATAAGGTCACTTGTGAGAGCCCAGTTCTGACTCTCAGTCCAGTAGTCTATCCCCTACACCAGACTTCTTCTTCCTAGTTCCCTATGCCATATTTATCCTTCAAGTTTGCATGTTGTCCCCCACCCCCTGGAGAAGTCTTCCCTGATCACACAGGGCAGAGTCATCTCTTGTTCTGCTGGACTCTGTTGCATTCCATGCACAGACCTATTTAGTACTGGACATACAACTGCAAAGGGTGTTGCCAGTGACGGGCAAGCCCACTTCATCTGGAGGTAGTCTGCCTGCAAAAGAGAGACATACATACTCCTCTTAGACCTCCCATTTACCAGACATATTGCCTCCTTGAGGGCCATAGAGAACCTGTGGTGTCTCTCTTCTAGACCCCGGCAGAGACTACTTGTGCTGCTGCTGAGTTGCCTCCATAAACCCAAACATGCTGGTGCCTCCAAAGGTTTCTCATACAAAGAGACACACGTGTGACTGTTAACATTGTCTGTGTAATTGGGATGGCATTTAAAGATGTCCATCTAGCCAGGTTACTCTCCCTGAACAGGCCAGGTGAGAAACCAACTTCAGCCATGCTGCTAGGACATCAAGGTCAATAGTAGCAACAATAGCAACAGTGGGGGCTCTAGTTTCCTTGGTACTTATCTGTGATCAGCACTGTTCCAAGGGCTTTACCTTGTACTAAGTGCCTCACTATGGTAACTCATTAATAGCGTCTCCATTTTATAGATGATGCAACTGAGGCATAGAGAGGATAAGTGACTTGCTCAAGGTCACACAGTATGTGGTAGATCTGGGATTTGAACCTAAGAAGTCTAGCTCCAGAGCCCATGCCTTTAACCTCCACAAAAGGGGCACTTATCTCAACACCAGTGTTCTATTTGGTTCCTACAGACTGACCGATACTCAGCAGAATCTGACTCTCACCTTTGGTCTCCTTCCTTATTTTGGCTCATGTCTTTCTTCTTCACTAGCATGTAAGTGCCTTGCAGGGTTTGAGCTATTTTGTTTTTAATCTTTGTATCTACACCCTGAGTGTTCCATGGTTTTAAAAAAAGTTAACAAAACTACTTCCTTTCAATTTATTCTCCTCCAGCTTACTTACCCCTCTCTCAAAGAATGGGGCTCAGAATAAAAATCTAATGACCAAATTGACACAAAACATCATCTCCCTTTTCCTATAATTTATATTTTAATTAATTTAGTCTAAAGTGGCATATTCTCCCTCTCTCTGATTCTTCAATTCTTGTTTGCTACAGTTACAAATTGTACCTTCCATCCTTACTTATTTATTTTGGAAAATAGGATGTATCACTTTCCACTTATATCTACCAACTTTGGTCTTGTTATACGTAGGCTGTAGTTTAAGCCAACCTTGGCCTCTTGGGATCCCACATTATCCCATATGCTCACTAACCCTCAGTGTCAGTTCGTCTATAAACGTGATCAGTTCTGTCCAAGCTCCGTCCTTTTCGTTCAAACTCTTGGTGAATATGAGAAGTGGAACAGGGCCTGACCTTATACCAGGGACTGCCTCCCAAAGGGTTCACCACCTTCTTTGAATGCTGTGCTTAGCCAGTGACAAGTCTTCTTGTTCTGTCCCTCACACATTCCTCATATCATGAGAAACTTTTCCAAAAGATTGGCTGACGTCCATATATATTCTAACTCCTGTGTGTCCCTGCTAAAATAGGTTAGTATTCTTGATGGAAAGGAATTTGTATTATTCTGACAGGGATACTTCTTTGTTCTTATGGAAAACAGTTCTTAGAGAAAGTGTTATAGTTCAAAGTTTAAAAAAAAATCTTTGTTACTCTCCCTGTCTCTGTCCTCTTCTCAGCACAATACAAGCTTTGAAAGTCCTTCTCTATGTGCTCATTAGATAGACTGGAGTTGAGGTCCTTGGAGGCTGTCTCCCTTCCCTTTCCTGAAGGCGTAGGGACAATGAACTGAGGGTAAGCTTGGTGGCCGAGGCACCTTCAAGACCAGAAGTAGCTTGATAGTTTTCAGGGGAAGAAGAGAAGATAGAAGGAGGGGTGGTATTCTTAAGCATGAAAAAAAATTATGAAAGAGACAACTAGGGTGTGGAGTGAACTGGGAAGAGAGGAGAGTGAGCTTCCAGCTGATATTTTCCTAGATAAGAGATTGGCTTTGACTTGAAGTACAACGTACATGTAGAACAGTACGTGCATCATAAGTGTAAGCTCAACCAATGCATTTTCACAAGCTGCTTACAATGTGCGACATCACCCGGATCAAGAAGCAGAACTCCTTTACCCCCTCATCCTCTACTAGGGGTGTCCAACCCATAGCCCGCAGGCCACACACAGCCCAGGATGGCTATGGATGCAGCCCAACACAAAATCGTAAATTTACTTAATACCCTTTTTTTGCTCATTAGTTTTTGTTAGTGATTGTGTATTTAATCTGTGGCCCAAGACAACTCTTTGTCTTCCAGTGTGGTGCAGAGATGCCAAAAGGTTGGACAACCCTGTGTCCTTAACTCCCCCAAAGTTAACTACTGTTCTGACATTTAACAGCATAGAACAATTTTGCCTCTTTCTCTTCCTTATGTAAATAGAACACATACAGTATTTACTCTTATGTGAGATTCATCCATGGTGTTGTTGGGACACAAAGACCAATCATTCCCAATGCTATGTAGCATTTTGCGTGAACAGACTACAATTTATCTATCCATTCTACTGCAGATGGACACTGGATTATTTTCTAGGCTTTGGCTGTTGTGAATAGCATTATTATCTTGTGTGTGTCTTCGGCTGGACATGTGTTAAGTATTTCCATTGGTATGTACCTAGGAAGGGAATTGTGGAGTTAAGGGGTAAAGACATTCAGCTTTGATCACTACTGCCATGGGTTTCCCTCAAAGTAGTACCTATGTACATTTTAACATTTAATAAAGATAAAAACTACCTTATGAGATAAGTATTATCATTCCCATGTTTTTGGATACATAAAAAAAGGCTCAGAGAGCTGCCCAAGGGTGTTGATATAGGAAGGAGTTTGGATTTAAATCCAGCTTCACCTGATGCCAAAGTCCATGCTCTTCATCATTACTCTAAGCTGCTTTCATCTCTTGGAGGGAGTTCATGCCTTCACCTCCCTCACTGCCTGCAGTAGAACCTTTGCCGTCGCATTAAGGTAGAGAAGACTGAATATGTGAGGCTGCACTCTTGGTAAGGTATCAGAAGAACCACAGTTTAGCTGATGGAATAAATCTTGGAGGCTGCTGTGCAAGAACAAGCATCTCCCTCCAAAGCACCCAGAGGAAAAGCATGTCCACATCCCATGCCTTTGCCCTAGGACATAAACATTGGGGTTATAGGGCATTTGTGGTGTGGGTGAGACATCTGGCATATGTTTTAGGTGCTAGGAAGTTCTGTTGGGTATGGGTGGTCGCGTAAGAGGAAAGCTGCTGTTGATGTGTCAATGACAATGTTTTTGAAGATCTAGTATCAGTCAGGACTCTTGGTCACAGCCCAACTCAAACTTGCTTAAGAAAAAAAAAAAGTCCAGGTAATAGAAGTCCCAGAATCCATTGGGCTTCAGGCCTGGCTACATCTAGGTGCTAAAACATCTCTCTCTATTTGTCTCTTGGCTCTGCTTTCTTGTTTGACTTCATTCTTAGACAGGATCATCTTGCATAATAATAATGGTATTGGTCATGAACTCTGGAATTATAATAGTTTGACAACAGACTAAGCAGAGAGGGCCTTTCTCCTAATAATTCCAGCAAAAGTTCCAGAGTTAACAGTTCCAGAGTAATGTGACTCAGTTTGGGTGATAAGCCCATTCCTGAACTAATCATGATGGCAGCAGATTGGAATGTGCAGATTGGCTAAACTGGGTCATAGGATCTGGGTTTGGGATGAACCCCACCTGAATGACCTGGACTATGGTTTCTGGTGAAAATCATTTCACTTTCTAAGTGGAGCGAGGGGTGGTGAAAGGGGGGCTACTGCAAAGTTCTAGAAAAAAAGCTGACAAGTCCAGTCTGGGGTAGCATACCAGCAAGGGCTAGGCGTTAAGAGAGTCACCGTCATGCCTCCGGCACCTACCCTGGTTCTAGACACAGGCCTGACTGTCTCCCAGGTCTGTCTCAAGGGAGCAGAGGAACTGGAGTGAGGGGGCCATGCCTTGGTACATAACGCACGTGTCAGAGTCCTGTTTGGCCCTTCTGCTTCCTAAGCAGCCGGATAGTGAGACATTTGCAAAGATGTTAACCCCACATAAAAAGCATGCTGTTCAATAATTATGTAAATTAGCTGGCAATTAGATAATGTCACTCACTTTTCCTCTCCTGCTAGATTTCCACACAACAGATAACTGGTTTTGGGCTTCTGCCCCAGCTTGGACACTCCATGCAGGCTCTGGGGCAAACACCTACCCCGTGGCTGCCTGGGCCATTCTGTGGCTCAAGAGAGGGTGGCTGACTGGGTGGGGAAGGTTCCCTGGTTCCCATTTTTCCACTTCTTGAGCCTTAGTATAACCTGTTAGAGGACCAAAGAACACTAAGGGATAAATGCCTGGGGCCATTGGCTTGAGCTTGTGATATTTAATGTAAGGTGATCTTCAGCTTTTGGCCACTTTGGCAATTTCCCAGAGGCCACGGGAATGTCCAAAGTCCAAGAAATAAATGGCAGAGCTTTAGGAGATAATGTGGGTAGACCCTAGACTATCAAGTCCAGGTAAACCCAATTCTGATGTCACTAGTTTTAAAATCAGATTCTGCCTGGCCCTTGATGCAGACAGGGGGACATTGGTACCTCCAATGCTGGGCTGGGCTGAAGGGAAGGACGGTGAATCGGATAAGAGAGGCTCAGCAGGCAGCACGGCATGGCTGCCCCAGAGCAGGCTGGGTAAGTTCTCATGATTCTCCACACGGGGCAGTGCTCCTGGGCAGCTTAATTCTTAACAGATTGCTAGGCTTGTGCTACTTTGCCCTTTGGGGTCATCTAAGGTTAGCGTCCGGAGAAGTGTGGGGGCTCAGGATTGCTGCCACTGTGTAAAGCAGGGTGAGGCCACTGCATGGAACAGAAGTCAAATGATCCACAGGGATGCACTTCATCTTCTGTTTTTATGCTTCATTCTTTGTACATGTGTTTCCTGAGCTCCCACTGCATGCCAGGTCCTGTGGCAAGCACCATGGCGAAGCAGACCCTGCCCAGGGTCTCCCCATTGAGCTTCCCAAGCCGGGGCTCTTCACTGCTGTGCTTTGTGTCTCTAAAGTACGCTTGCCCCCACTCCTTTTTGATGCCCTCAAGGGTGAGAACGGTTTCTTATTCTGCTTTGATACAGCAGTGGCTACAAGGAATCAGAGCTCAATAGACAGATTGAATCGAGCAGGTCATTTAATTTATGCAGATAAATAAGTGACTTTCAGAGGCCCAGAGATGAGTTGATAGTATACAGCAGTCTCAGAAAGTTTCTGGGACTGTTCATTTAGAGCGTCTCCCATGTCCCTGCTCATCCATACTCCTGGGGCCTCCATCCGAATGTCCTTGCCTCCCCCTGAGGGTTCCACTGGCTTTAGCCATCTCAGCCTGGGCTTTGCCTGTCAGCCTGTGGCCTCTGGTCTAAACGGTCAGGATGGGGAATGGAGAGGAAAGTGGAATAGTCAGGATAGTGTCACCATGAAGACATTTTCTCACACACCATGGGCTCTGTTATATACCATGTGATTTTTACATTCTCAGCTCATCAGTAATTCCAGGCTTGGGTACCCCTTGCAAGAGGCATGTTCTTTCTGCTCACACCTGCCTTGCTTCCCCCTGGTCTAAATCAAATGCATGACAGGGAAGAGGAGAAAGGGGAGGAGCTGTCCTCTGAGCACATTTTCTGAAAGTGGACCCTTCTCAATAATTGTATTTAAGGAAATAAGTAGATGTAGCAGTAATTGAGACCAGAAGAAGCCCTCTTTTCAGCGCAGGAATTTCTCTCCCCTGGGATGTTGCCTTTTGCCTTGGTTGCATACCTTCCATCAGACAACGAGCACATTCTTAGAGATGGAGTCCTGTGTCAATATCTAGCCTCCTGACATTCACCTCTGGTCTTTCACTCACTCCATTCCAGCAGCACCGGTCTCCAACATATCAGCCTGCTCTGGTCTTAAGACCTTTGCCTGGACTATTACTTCTGGAACATTCTTCTCTGATATTTACATGACTAATTCCCTCACCCTCTTTTAAGGCTTCCTTTAAATCAAACATTCCCAAAGACTCTGATTTATGGTGTTTGCCTATTTTCATGGTGTGAATACTCGTAGCATTGTTGGTTTCAGGCTACCAAACTGACATCAACCAGCTCAAACATTTCTGAAATTTTAACAGTTGGTTCTCACCAGCCCACATGAGTGGCACTTCCATATCACTGCATCTACACTCAAGTTAAGCATCCGTTGCACCACTGGGGGTGCTCACACCCATTTTGGGATACAATGTGTGGACAAGACCTTTTACAGAACAAAGGCTTTCTGTATGATGGGTTCAATCAGTCTGTTGTTGATTGGGTTTTTTAATTCAGTGGAAATAGATGTTTGTTCCTGGTTAAGGAACGACATTTTCCTCTTCAGAGGTAATGACTAGCTTTGCTAATGTGGTCATCGTAAAACTAGTGAACAGTAATGGTCTGACAGAGACCAGGGTGAATTATCAAATACGCCCATTAACAAGCAGCAACTGGCGCGGCTCTTGGCAATTTACACCCACTGCTCTCACGTGAACAGGAGTCTCCGCGCAGCTAGGCGGACCGGAGTCTGCCCTCAGAAACCGATCACACACTTGACTGGACGCTGGTGCCTTTCCATCCAGTATAGAATGCACGTGATATGCCTTACATCTGTAACACTCCTTAACTATTCATTTGTTGTCCATTCTGCAGTTCCCATGACTTTTTAAAAAGTATTTGTGTTTTAATATACTGTCCCCCCTCCACAGACATACGCACACTCACACGCACATCACACATACACATACGTCCTACATCAATGACTGCTCTTCTCACCCCTTCCTCTCTGGAAATAAGAAAGAGAGGGACCCAGTGTTCACTGAACACCCACTACGTATATAGGCTCATGCTAGGATCTTCCTTGGAAGGAGGATACTATTTTCTCTACTTTATACATGAGGAAATAGAAGCTTAAATAGTTAAAAAATGTGCTTAAATCTCCATGTACAAGAACAAGTATTCAAACTTATCCCTAAAGCACATATTTTGACCTTTCCCCTAACATTTAGTAAGAGATGAGGGTTCTTTGCTTATTATTCACCTTCTAATTTATTTTCACTGATTTCTACAAATATTTCCTTCAAAAATTAAAGGTGGGAATCTGTCTTAGGCCACCTACACGCAAGCATAATCAAATTTTAAAAATCTAAAAATATCTTAGTCATTTTCATGTCTCTTTTAATAGGTAAATAAGTTAAAATTATGTGTATTTGAGTGTATAAAATGTTAGCACTTATCTTAAAAAATAACTTTGGCTATGTGATCCTGTGATATGAATATGGTAAAAACGTGCTGATAAGGCTTTGGGGGGTGGGTTCTGCCATTTTTGCCTATGTGAAAACCGAGTACATTATCAGGAGCTGAGCTCCAGGTCCTTCAACGGCTCTGGAAGAACCGTGGGCCTCCATCCTGTTGGAAGCACCAAGTGCTGTGGGAATCACTAGAATAGCCTGGCTCACCGTCCGCACTCCATCAATGTTTGTGAAATAGGATGCAGTGTTTTCCTGACACATACCTTAATCCTCCTCTCCTTCTCTCCTTCCTCCCCACCCCCAGTCTTCCCGCAGGTCTTTCTCTGGAATCCTGGGAAGCAGGTTATGGGCAGGACTGCCTCTGGCCCACACCATGAAGTCTGAGTCTGCTCCCGCTCCGCCCCAGGCTCTGCTCTGCGTGAGCACTCCGCTTCCAGCTGCCGTTCTCCCTGCAGCGCCCTGCTGCTAGGGGGGTAGAACTTCAGGACTGGTCCTTGGCCTGTTTCTATCTTTCACCTGGCTCACCTCACTGCTCAGTCCTCCATCACGGCACCCTGGACCCCAGCCCTCTCCTTGGCCTCCCTGGCTGGGGCGTTTCGGGGTCTGACGGGAGGAGTACATTGCTGAAGGCTTTCATCCACCGGGCACCTTCTCCTCCTTGAATCAAGGCCTCCGGATCCACATGGATAGCTGAGATCTTTTCTTGGAGAAAGTCACTTGGCTCCTCACGCCAGGCCCTCACTGACCCACCTGATTTTCCTCCTCTTCTGCTGCCCTGTCTTTTTCCTCTGCCTCTTTTGTGAATTTCTTGCTTGTGTGCCCATCTGCGGCTGTCCTCTTCACTTTCCTCCTTCCTCATCCTCTCGATAGTTGTGCTTGCGACTTCTTCCTCTTGTGTGTTCTCTGTCCCCTGACCCATATCCTCTGCCCCTCTCCTTTCTCTGCAAAGAGGGCTCGTTCCCCGAGGGCTGTCCCCAGCTGTCTGATCCTCGGGGCTTGGTCCCGGCAGCCACGATGAGTTTCACCGTGCACTCGGTGTTCTTCACCCTGAAGGTGAGCGTGCTGCTGGGCTCCCTGCTGGGGCTCTGCCTGGGCCTCGAATTCATGGGCCTCCCCAACCAGTGGGCCCGCTACCTCCGCTGGGATGCCAGCATGCGCAGTGACCTGAGCTTCCAGTTCAAGACCAACGTCTCCACAGGGCTGCTCCTCTACCTGGACGATGGTGGCGTCTGCGACTTCCTCTGCCTCTCCCTGGTGGATGGCCGAGTGCAGCTGCGCCTCAGCATGGACTGTGCTGAGACCGCTGTGCTGTCCAACAAACAGGTGAACGACAGCAGCTGGCACTTCCTCATGGTGAGCCGCGACCACCTGCGTACGCTGCTGGTGCTGGATGGTGAGGGCCAGTCTGGGGAGCTGCAGTCCCAGCGGCCCTACATGGATGTGGTCAGTGACTTGTTCCTGGGAGGAGTCCCCACAGACATACGACCTTCTGCCCTGACCCTAGAGGGAGTACAGGCCATGCCCGGATTCAAGGGATTAATCCTGGATCTCAAGTACGGCAACTCAGAGCCTCGGCTTCTGGGGAGCCAGGGAGTCCAGTTGGATGCTGAGGGACCATGCGGTGACCGTCCCTGTGAAAATGGTGGGATCTGCTTTCTCCTGGATGGCCATCCCACCTGTGACTGTTCTACCACCGGCTATGGTGGCAAGCTCTGCTCAGAAGGTAAGACCCTCTTCTCTATTCCTCTGTTCTTGGAGCCCACCTAGTGGGTTGGGTGAAGACCAAGAGCCCTGATAGAAACCAGCTGTATCTTTAAAGTGCACCTTTAGCTGCATATTAGGTAATGGGGTCCTTTTCCCAAGGAGCTAGTAAAAATCCTTTGCTTGCTCTCAATGGAAAATCCATCAGATCTCAGCAGAGAAAGAGAATCCTGGCTACTCAATCAAGGGCTTCTTACTCAAAGGGCTGCGTGGAGTGACTACAGTATCTGTGCCTGGCCCAGCTCACTCCTTCCATCACAGCGCAGCTTAGCAGGATTGATGCAAGGCAAGAAACCAGCTAGAAATGGGCCAAGTGGTTATCTCTGTTCCTCCAGATCCCTTGAGAATTGGGCCCTTGGGGAGGGGTGGAAAACTCCCCATTACTTCCTCCTTCTAATCCCCAGAAGAAGGAATGCCTGTGCAAAGAAGAACTAGGATGGATGGAGTGCAGGTCCATGATTGACCCCACTGTAAACCCAGCCCTTCAGTTGTCCCGCATCTGCTGGGAGGCCTATAGAGGGTGGAGGAGGCATCTGGGGATGGACCATTTTGCTTCCTTGTAGCACTGGGATTTTTCATATGAATCCTAGCACTAGGATTTTTCATATGAAGTTCTTCTTTCGTGTCCTCTCCTCTCCATGTATGAGAATGGCACAGGAAAGCACAGAAGATGACAGAACCTTTGTCCAGCCAAGCCTCTGAAGGAGCCAGCAATACTCAGCATAGCCTTGGAGAAGGTCCCAAGTTCAACAACAACTTCCCAGGTAGAGGGAGGAAGGGCGTAGGCTGCCCTCACCTTATTCACCAAATTCTGACTGTTTGGGATTGGATCTGAGAAGTGGCCCAGACTTTACCTAAAATCCAGATTCCTGGACTGCTCGACTCACTCAGCCTAGATTTCAGTAGGAGGGACCATTGAAGAGACCAGGTATGTGAGAACTGGTCATGTGGGTACGTGTAGGGAGGTGGAATGAGGAAGAAAGAAGCAAAGACGGTACATTTTATCTTTTTTGAGTGAAGCCCTGGATTCTTCTAGACACATCTGTGTTGCCATCTCATGCTGGCGTTTTCGTGGCGGTAGTCGGATGGTATAGAGCAGCACAGTGATTTTCAACCTTGGCTACACATTAGGATCACCCGGACAAGTTTAAAAACTCTCAGACCATAGCATGGACCAATTTATTCAGAAGCTGGGGGAAGTAGGATACAAGCCTCTGGTATGATTGAGGCTCCCCAGGTGATTCTATTGTGCAGCCAAGATTGAGAACCAACAGGTCAAAGGAGGTCACGTAGGTGGGGCCAGGTAAATGTCTTAGCCCTGACTCCTAGGAACTCTTTACTAAGGTGAGACCCCACTGCCTTGAAATTTGTAATGAGAAATAATGTCTGCAGGTGTTCCTCAAACTTTCCCAGAACAGCCGAACCTGTCAAGCTGGTTGTAGTTGGTAAGAACCTTAGTTACTAGTAGCCATTTAAATTTTTTTTAATCAAAACTAAGTTCATTTCACAGGTGACACGTGTGGAGAATAGGACACCTTCCAGGTCTTGTTGGAGGCCTTGTGTAGGTCATGTGTGGGTGATCACAGGAGCGTCCCTGGGTCTCTGCTGCTTCTTCCCTCCACTGGGTTGGACATCGCATCTTCCTTCCTTTGGATGGGCTACAGGACAGGCAGATGCAAGACCTGCCTGTCATCCTTTTCTGACTTCTGTTTTTTCTGCCACTGAACCCACTGGAAAAAGGGATGGGGAGGTGGGGCCAGACCAACCCTAACCCACAAAGCCACTTCGGGAATGTTGTTATCGAAGTGCTTCTCACAAGCAGGTGCCTTCTGGAGCTGACTGCTGTTCCAAAGCTTCTTGGCTTTGGAGAAAGTTCTGCCTGAAGACGCTGACATGATCACTTGTTTTTCATTCGCCCAAAGGATCTGTTCAGTTCTCAGAACGTGTATTGAAAGCTGG
>PVJI01025454.1:0-20453 GCA_004026765.1 Micronycteris hirsuta | reverse complement strand
GATGGGAGTCGGACAGCCATGAAGCTGCGGTGACCTGTCTGCCACGAGCGAATTCTCCCAGTAGCTGGCGGAAGGATGCAGGTGCCAACAGTGCTATGCCCTATGGATTTCTGATTATTTACGTGTGGGAAGCTGCTCACTTCAACCTCAATTCACTCCCATAAGTCTGGACAAATGAGCTCATCTAAAAAGCAAATTTGTTAAAACCAAAAGAACAAAAACTAAAAAGTAATGAGTAGGTCAGCAATATTGGTACAAATCTTAGTGATAGCACCCACTTAAGGAAACCACAGAAAATGTTAATGTCAGAAGAGATCTGTGATTAAGGGTGTTGGCAAAAACCCATTGTTACAATGGATTAAGGTTTGTGTTAGAAAATAGAAGTATATTTATTAAATCATCTAAGTCACCAACTAAAAACTCACATCAAACTGAATTTTGAAGTAACATTATTTAAACATCAGAGTACACACAGGTTTACTGTTGTGAGCATGCAAAACACAGAGTTTATCCTTGTATTATGACTGTATTATTTTCCATACGAACACTTGTAAACCTACTTTTGCCACACACTGTCTACATATATAATTTATAATAATTAATATTTTAATATCATGAAAAGAGAATTACACAATATATGCTATTCTATAACTTTCTTTTTTCATTAACATTTTCCACATTTTCCTACATCAATATAATCAGTGACTATGGACAGTATTGAAAAATAGTTTATTTTATGGAAATAATTTATTTAAGTCTCTACTGAGTAGTATTTGGATAGGTTTAAGGACTTCTCTCCTATAATCAATATTTCAAAGAAAAATCAGACTCCATCTCAGTAGTGGTAGAAACATGAGACAAAAATACATTGCCAGATAATTTCATTAAATAAATAGGAACCCATAATTCTAAGCACAATATAAAATATTCACTTTTGTACATAAGGCTTTTAAATGATACTGTTTTTTATACCAGCAGCCTATCTTTACTAATATTCTTCTTAAACATATTGGACAATTTATATTTGCATCTTCTTCCTATGAAAGTTACTCCTTTGCAATAGTTACTATTAATGGAGATCAAATAAAACTTCCAGCATCTCAGGTCCACAGAGCACAAGACACAGAGGCAAGGAAATTGCTGAGCTCTGGGGCTGGGCAGATGCCTCCTTAGATGAACAGATTTGCCCACACAGAACCCCCTACCACCACACTAGGTATGTTTAGGGTTGAATACGGACTATTATGTATCTTCTGGGATATAAATTATACAAAACTTTAATATCTTTTAAAAAAATAAATGGTGACTAACTGAAGACAGAAATTTACTGTACTATAAGATATTGGCATCTAATGCATGTGCACGTGTGTGTGCAGAAGCAAATCAGACAGGAGAGGGGAGGAGGGGACTGAGGGTGAGGGTTAGCCAGAGAACACACATACAGGATCCACAGATACAGACACCAGTATGGTGATGCCCATAGGGAAGGGGTGGGGTGGAGGCAGGGTGCAGATGAGCCAAGAGGAGAGAAGTAGGTACATCTGTAATAGTGTCCACAATAAAAATAAAAAGTTAAAAATACATGTTACAGTTTTTTTAATGATATTTCTACTACTTTTGAAATTTGTGAATCCTTATAGTAAAATATTCCATTTTCACTGCTTATATTCCAAAGATAAATTCAGAGATTTTATGAAGGCTTTGAAATGATGGATTTCCAAAATATAGTCACATGTTTAGCTTAAAAATCAAAAGATAAAGGGAAAAATGTGTGCAGGCCTAACTTGAAAGGAGCTGATATATCTTTGGTGAATTGAGTTCTCTTTGGTCAGGTGGGATTATGATAATGATGATGGTGGTTTTCCATATTTTGAACTCATCCCAAGGATACCAACTGTAAGAGTTAAAGCACAGCCTCTACTGGCCTGTATCTATGCCACTAAAGTGCCACTAACTTATTCAACAATGAATTAATGACTGTTATAGAGGATTATTTTTCCTTCCTGTTAAGACGGAAACTAAAATTAAATGCTTTCTTTTCAGAATCATTAGGACCTTCTTGAGAAGAAAAGAGCCTTTGTATCCACATTCAGGTGTTAATCAAATGACATTGACAATGTAATTTCCCTATCTGCAAAACCTGTCTCCCTGAGCTAAATTTTTCCTTAATTGGAATGTCTTTAAAGAACTCAACTGATAAAAATGTGGACAAGACTAACATTAAAACAATGAAATTGAATAAAATTTCAGGACCATTCAGGGAGGGCTCAAGCTCCATTCTTCTTATCTTTAGGGTTATTTGCAAGTTGTGAATGCACACCAATCACTTCTAGTCTTCTAACTGTTGAGAAACCATCTAGGTCCCTGACCCACCGGCTCAGTTGGTTAGAACATTATCTCTGATACACCAAGGTTGCAGGTTCGATCCCTGGTACCAACCAGAAAGCTAAATATCGCTTCAAAATTTGTAGTGGTAGGGAATTCATAATCTCAGAAAGAAACATGCCATGTCATTTTCCCAGAGAAAGCCTCTGGGAGACAATGGAACAAGGTGACTCTTTGACACACAAGCCAAATATTTGAAGACAGCTATTATATTCTATTATATTTCCAATAATTCTCTTCTTAACTGAAATAAACATCTCCACTTTAATTTCATGTAGCACAGCATATACCCTGGCCATTATATTTGTTAATCTCCTCTTGATAAATTAAATTTTGTCAAGGTCTTTTAATATAGCAACAAGAATGAGATCTTATAACAAGAATTAGTTCTCCAGATAAGATCTAACTGTTACAAAACACAATGCCATTATTACCTGCCTTCTTTTGGCTGCTCTATCACAACCAACAATCCAGCATTGTATTAATTACTAAAAAAATAAGGAATTAATTTCCTTCCCCTCCTTTCTCCAGCACCACATTAGAGACCAATTACTAGAACTGTATTACTAGACCAGTTACTAGATACTGTATCTTATCTCCTTTCTGTCTCAGGGCAAAGTTGGGCAAGAAGAAGGGGGAGCATGCAATGAGGAGATCATGCTTAAGGTGGAGCATCAAGGGCAAATATGACTGGCTTACGAGCAATGTTAAAAGTATTTTAGTAATAGGAAAAAATGCAAAATTTTGAAACAAAGCAAATCCTTAAAGGCATTCTTTCAATCTTTCACTTTCTAGCAAAGAATATGGTCCACGCATATTTCATATATGGTTGATTCAGTCCACAGGCAGGAGAGCCAAACTTCCGTCTGCACTGCAACAGTTGCTTTAGCGTCTAAGACGAGGGGTTCATTCAGGTGAATGTAAATATATTATATCTTCTCATGGGATTTTCTACATGTCAACTGACATTTTAGTCAGAGAAGAGTTTCCTGGAAACTCTCTTTAAATCTTATAGTTGTTTTTTCCAGCAATTAATTTCTGGTTAAAATGTCTAGATTATAGAAATTTGCACTAATTTGTCAACAAGTCACACGCAGCCTTTTCCAAATCAACTAACCTATTAGCCCAAGTCTTATTGAGAACAATCACAATAATTAACTGAAAAATAGATTTATCTTGGAGGCAGAATAAAAATGCAATAGAAAAAAATAATACCATTTAACCCTCAAGAGAAAAGCCTGAGGTAGTACTTAGAAATTACTTCAACTATTGCTCCATTAAGAGTTCTGTGTTGTTTTATATTTACAATGTTTGCATGCTTCAACAATGTATTGTCAAGAGAAGTTACAGAATCATGTTCCTGGGACAATGTTAATAACTTTGAAAATTATATTATTTCATTTAAAAATATAATTAAATGTTATATTATTTGGTTCAAGAGATTACTGGAGGCCCGATACAGGATGGCCTCAAACCACCTTCTTGACCTGGCCCCTGAACATTCCTATAAACACCAATTATCTGGACAAACATTAATGCTAATTCTTCTAGAAGGTTCCCAAATTTCTCACTTTCTTGCTTATCATCCGGTATTTTGCTTAAAATGTTCCTATCTAGTACCTTTACTGGGGAACTACACTTTCACCTTAAAAGCCATCAAATCGGAGCCCTCAGGCAAGGGTTCAAAGGGTTCAAAGGGCGTCTTGTGATGATATCATTTGTATTGTGTGTATGTGACTATTGATATGTGTGTTTTATAGTCCTTTCCCAAATGCAAATATCTTAAGGGCAGGTTTTGCAAATTGTGGTCATAGGCAAAGGGGAGATTAGCATCTGGTGGTCAAGAGTAGCTTTCCAGAGACCCTCACTAGTATTTGTTAAAGGGATGACCCCAGTGTCTTTTCTACTCTGTGATTCTCTTATTATGCAAAGCCAGAAAGAGTTTATTGCAGATCTCTTCCATACAAGAACCTAATATTAATATGTTGTCATAAATTCCAACTTGATATTTGTTATGCCTTTATAGGATTCCCATTTTGTAATCTTATAAAGAAAAATCAGTTCATAAGTTATTCACTATAAGTTAAGGAGAGCTATATTCATAAAAGGCCAATTCCTAATTATGCAAATGTTACTTATCTTACTCATAATTTCATATAATAAAACAGAGTTGGTTTGTCAAATTATATGTGGAAGAAAAGAAATTTTTGAAAAATTAAAAGCTGACAGCTAAATTGCCCCCAGTTTGCACATTCAAGCACAAGAAGAAAAAAACCTGACATAAGTATAGTAGGTCAGTATTTATTGGACATTTCAATAATGTTCTTAATGACTGAGATGATGAAAGAATGTTCAGGGACTTAGAAGCTTAATTTCTGCATATAGTTTTTGAGTTGTCTATAATGCTTATACTTATTTACTTATTTTATACTCCTATATGGCTCTAATTGTAAGTGAGATACCGTTTTAAGCACCTTATACATCTTAATTTGATTTGAACAAAACTCCTTTGAGGTTGGTACTATTTTACAGATACATTGAGGTGTTAAGAAACTTGCCCAAAAGAATAGAGACAGTAAGCAGACAGTCAGGGTTTGAATTCAGTGTGGCTGAGTTTTCAACCACAGCACCGGGAAGAAATTCCTTAGAGAATGTGTTTCTACAGAATTCCAAGACAGCTTGTGGTGAACACTGGAATTAAACTTTATTATTATTATTCCAAGTTCTCTCATTGTTTCAAGCCATGCATCCCCATATGTGCAACCAGTACAGTTTAACTTGAACACAGACACTGCGCTGTGTAAAAAGCTGGGGCAGACATTCAGGCTTAATACCAGTTCTGCTTGCTTTTGAACAGAAATCAGTGACCTTGTTCTAGTTATTACAATCATCATAGAATCACTTTCCCACTTAACATCGAGGTTGGTATTAACTAAACTGTTTATTTCAAGGTTATTACAAGAATAATATATATTAGCATTTTAATGAATAGAGTACTCTAAAAATACAAGACACCATTCAAGGAAAAAGGGTGAGAGAAAATTTGTCCTTGGCAACATGGTGACTGGTAAATAGTATTAAAACTATATGCCCATCCTCTTCAAGGTCTGTTAAATGAAGGCCCGGTAACCAGTTTGCCGAGTTGTGAGGTGAGACATACCGCAGAAATTTTGGGTCAGAAAATCATTGTGGAGAGTAATACAGCTCAACCTTCAAAGTTGAATCACTAATAGAAGCTGCCTGTATTGGTTCTGATGTATCAGAGCATGTTCTGGGACGCACCCCGATTTATCCATTGCCTGTGGAGCCAAAGCCATCGATTGAAAGAGCTGAGCTGACACAAACAACATCTGTCTTTGTGAAAATGTTTGGTAGCTACTGTGTTGATGAGTAACAGAAATACCTTCTGTACTCAATTGCTCTCTGTGATATGGATAAAGCAATTAGGGTCTGATTTCTCAATTAAAATTTTACCAGATAAAGGCAATGTGGGATTTACCAAAATGCTATGTAAAGGAGGTGCTAATTATTACTTGTAATTTGCTCTAATTTCTAAGGATTAGTACTTAAGAAAACACCTTTATCTCAGTTCTATCTTTTGCTGAGGACTAAAATTGTGTTCTGCACACTTTACTTCCCAAGTCTTGATTAAAATAAAATAAACATAACAATAAATATCAATTGTTGTTCATTTTAAATCATAATTGGTAAATTTTACACATTCATAAAAATTAAATATTATGAAAATAATTCTGCCTGAATTGTCTCTCTTTATATGACTCATTATGTGTTTCCACTGTCCTTTAAATAATATGAAATACAAAACTTGGCTTCACACAAACACTTTGATATGTGTTGGACAATTTATTGTCTTAGAGTACAAAGTTACCTTGAGGTGTCAACCAGTTTTCCTATGGCTTCAGGGAATGTGGCCAAATAAACCTTCACACACAATGACATCTACTTGCAGCTCCTTGAGAAAAGATTCATGCCTTCTGTTACATTTTAGTAACCTTTACATTTTGTCTAATAATTCCTAATAACAAATAGCATGATTCTAGCACATAGTAAGTACCAAAATTTTGTTAGCTTATCTACTTTATTAATATTAAATTCTACAATAGTTACTAATGGTTCTAAGAAATAAATTTTAGATTAACAAAATAGTTATTTTTCAATATTTTTTTTCATTATTTATTTGTATTGTATCTCTTTTCTATTACCACTTAGTTCCATCACACCCCCTCCCAGCTGAAATCACCACACTGTTGTCCATGTCCATGACTCCTTTTTTCTTTTTGCTCGATCCCTCACACCGTAACCCTCACTTAGCTGTCATCCTGTTGTCTATCTATAAATATATCTATACCTTGCTTATTAGTTCAGTTTGTTCATTGGATTCCACACATGAGTGAAATCATACGGTATTTGTCTTTCTCTGACTGGCTTATTTCACTTAGCATAATGTTTCCAGGTCCATCCATGCTGTACCAAACAGTAAAGCTTTCTTCTTTTTTATAGCCGAGTAGCATTCCATTGTGTAAATGTACCATAGTTGTTTTTTTTTTCTTTAATCCACTCATCTACTGATGGACACTGGGCTGCTTCCATAATTTGGTGACTGTAAATAATGCTGCAATTAACATTGGCATGCTTATGTTCTTCCAATTAGTGTTTTGGGTTTACTTGGATATATTCCCAGAAGTGGGACTGTTGGGTCAAAAGGCAGATCTATTTTGAATTTTTTGAGATAACTCCATACTGCTATCCACAGTGGCTGCACCAATCTGCATTCCCACCAACAGTGCAAAAGGGTTCCCCTTTTTCCACATCGTTGTCAGCACTTGTTGTTTGTTGATTTACTGATTATAGCCATTTGACAGGTGCGAGATGATATCACATTGTGGCTTTTATTTGCGTTTTTCTGATAATTAGTGACATTGACCATCGTTTCATATGTCTACTGGCCATCTATATGTTTTCTTTGAATAAGTGTCTAGTCAGGTCCTTTGACCATTTTTTAATTGGGCTGTTTGTTTTTTTTTTTGGTGCTGAGTTTTGTAAGTTCTTTATACATTTTGGATATTAACTTTTTATAAGATGCATCAGTGGATATCAGAATAAATCTCACTGGATAATGGTGTATGATCTTTTTGATGCATTGCTGTATTCAAGTTGCTAATATTTAGTTAAGGATATTAGCATCTATGTTAATCAGGCATATTGGCCTATATATATTTTTTTTTCTTTGTGGTGTCTTTATCTGGTTTCAGAGTTAGGATAATGCTGGCCTTGTACACTGAGTTTGGGAGCCTTCCCACTTCAATTTTATAAAATATTTTGCGAAGGAGAAATGTTCTTGCAACGTTTGCAAAAAATCACCTGTAAAGCTATCCAGTCCCGGGTTTTGTTTGTTGGGAGTTTCTTGACTATTGTTTCAATTTCACTAGGTGTAATCTGTCTATTCAGATTCTCTGATTCTTCCTGATTTAGTTTTGAAAGGTTTTATGCTTATCATTTTTTAGAATCTATTTCTTTTATTCCTGCTTTGATCTTTATTGTTTCCTTCCTTTCATTAACTTTGGGCTTTGTTTTTCTTTTTCTAGTTCCTTTTCTAGATCATTTATTTGTGCTCTTTCTTGTTTTTTTGAGATAGGCTTGTAAAGCTTTGAGTTTCCCTGTTAGGATTGCTTTCCCAGTGTTCATAGATTTTGGATTGTTGCGTCCTCATTTTCATATGTTTCAAGATATCTTTTGATTTTTCCTTGATCTTGATGTTGACCCATTCATTGCTTAATAACATGTTATTTAGTTTCCATGTCTTTGTGTGTTTTTCAGCATTCTTCTTATGACTGATTTTTAGTTTCATAGCATTATGGTCAGAAAGGGTGCTTGATATGATTTCAATCTTCTTAAGTTTATTGAGACTGGTCTTGTGTCCTAACGTGTGTTCTATCCTAGAAAACATTCTGCAGACACTTGAAAAGTATGTATATTCTGCTGTTCTGGGGTACCTAGTGTGTCATTTAAGGCCACTGTCTTCTTGTTGATTTTTTGTCTGGAAGATTTGTCCATCAAAGTCAAAGGAGTGTAACATCCCCTACTACGACTGTGTATCTGTCAGTCTCTTCCTTTATGTCCATCAAGGTTTACTTTACAAATTTAGGTGCTTCTATGTTGGGTGTGTAAATGTTTCCTAGGATTGTATCCTTTGTCAGATTGTTCCCTTTGTCATTAAGTAGTGCCCTTCTTTGTCTCTTACTGTAGACTTTGTTTTAAAGTCTATATTGTTGGATATGAGTACAGTTACCCCAGCTTTTTTTCCCTTATCATTTGCATAAATATATTTTCCCATCCTTTTACTCTTGTCTTTGTGTATCTTTAGATCTGAGGTTTGTCTCTTGGAGGCAGCACATATATATGGGTCTTATTTCCTTAACCATTCAGCTACCTTGTGTCTTTTTGTTGGAGCACTTAAGCCACTTACATTTTAGATGATTATTGATAGATATGCATGTAGTGTCATTTCATTGTTAGACTATTTTCCTCTCTCTTTTTCTTCTATCTCTTTTTCTTCTTCTTAAACCAAGCCCTTTAACATTTGCTGCAGTACCAGTTTGGTGTTAACAAACTCCTTTAGTTTTTTTCTTTTCTGGGAAGCTCTTTACTTCTCCTTTGATTTTAAACGATAGCCTTTTTGGGTAAAGTAGCCTTATTTGTAGGTCCTTGTTTTTCATCACCTTGAATATTTCATTCGACTCCCTTCTGTTTCTTTTGTGGAATCAGATGACAGTCTAATTGGTGTTCCCTTGTAGGTAACTACCTGCTTTCTCTTGCGGCTTTTAGGAATGCCCTCTTGTCTTCAGGCCTTGCCATTTTAATTGTGATGTGTCTCCATGTGGGCCTCTTTGGGTCCAACTTGTTTGAGACTCTCTGAGCTTCCTGGACTTGTGTGTCTTTTTCCTTCAACAGATTAGGAAAGTTTTTAATTATTATTTCTTTAAAACAGTTCTCAATCCCTTTTTCACTCTCTTCTCCCTCTGGTAGTTCCATGATGCAGATGTTGTTATGCTTAATTTTGTCCCAAAGATTTCTTAAACTCTCCTCATTCTTTTAAATTCTTTTCTCTTTTTGCTGCTCTGCTTGGCTGGTTTATTCTACCTTGTCTCCAAATCATTGATTTGATCCTCTGCTTCATCTAACCTAATGTTTATCCCTTCCAGTGTATTATTTATTTCAGATATTACATTCTTTATTTCTGACTGTACTTTTTGTAATTTCTTTGTCTTTTTTTCATGCTGTTGAGTATCCTTATAATCAGTACTCTAAACTTTCTATCTGATAAATTGCTTGCCTCCACTTCAATTGTTTCTCCTCTAATTCTTCTGGAGAATTCTCTTGTCCTTTCATTTCGGACCTGTTTCTTTGTTTCCCCATTTTGGCTGCCTTTCTGTGATATTGCTATGCATTAGATAGATCTTCAAAGACTCTGGTGCAGTTCTATATTAACCTCTGCCTGTGGCAGTCCCTGAGCAACCTGTTTGTAGCTAGCAGCAATGCACAGCCTGTGGCTCCCTCTGCTTGGTTTGTTTGTGTGCAGAAAGAACCAGGCTCCACACCAAAGCTGTATTTTAACAGCACTGGCCCTGGAAGTGTCAGATCAAAGTCTCAGGGCTACCAGAGATCCATCTCTGCCTGCATGCTTTCTGTTAGGCTTAAAGAGCGAAAATTTATCAGCTGTAATCCTCAGCAGTGGGGCTTAAGCACCACAAAGTGGGGCAGAGTAATTCCTGTGGGTAAGGCTACTGCTTCCCATCAGTCAGATGCCCCTTGGAGGGGAACGTTCTGCCTGAGAAGGATGGCTCCTGCAGTTTGGGGAATGACTTAGCACAAGGATCCTGGCAGGTGGCCATTCAGTTCTCTGCTCAGAGCCACCAGCCCCAGGTTATTCTCAAGTGTCTCTATTCCACTCTGCCCTCCCTCATCTTGTGCCCAGGGTAAGTGGCTACATAGGAAATTTTGTGCATTGGCCCTTTTAGAGGCTTCTGCATCTCTAGCCATTTCTCCCTGGTGGATAGAAACCCCACTGCTTATCACAGCTATATGTTATTTGGGTTCCTTTTCCTGTTCTGTTGTTCAGGGCTGGGGAGTCCAGCTTGGGGTTTAGACCCCACACTTCTCAGAGGGAACCCCTTGACCACTGAAATATCTCTCCAGGACTTCAGCTGATGCCTGTGGATGTCCAGGCAGACCTCTCACACCTCCTCTGCAATCCCTACCAGTCATGTTGTGGTGATGTGGCTTCTTCCACCTGTCCGTGGTTATAAGGCTTCTCTCCAGCTGGTGCTCAGTTGGTTATTCAGGATTATTTTTCTATAATTTAATTGTAATTCCAGTTTGGGCCTGGAAGGAGGTTAGTGTGGCTTCCACTTACTCTTCTGCCATCTTTGGTCCATTCTCATTAAATTCTTAATGTTTCATCACTTCCTTATCATTCTATCATTATATAATCAATGGTAAGAAGACAACAGCAAATTCTGTCATTCATCCAATAGGTTTTCACTTTCCACTATATCTATTTCCATTAATATCTATTATAGTGATGTTAATCATTATCTACCCTTCTTAGTGTTTCTTTTTCTAGTTATCCTGCCTGCTCCATGTGGTAGATGTTCTAGAGCCAGTATAAAATTTCTTTGATTAAATCCCTACTCCCACTCTTACTGGTTTTAATTTTAGAGGATAGCTTTTTTCTCATAGTTTTTATCAAACTGGGCTATATATATGCCTCTTTTAACTTTGTCCTCTTAAAAATGTATAGCTTTATATTATAATTAAGTGAAAATAAAGGGGATAAAGTCTTCAAATATAATTTTAAAAATTTAATGAGTTAACAATCTCTTCTTCTGCTCTCCAACAAATCAAATAACTATAACTCCAAATCTACATTATTATAATTAAGTAACTATAAGCTTATTAAACTTTTCATCATAAATTCAGTACAATAAACTAACTTTTCCTATGCAATTCTTATCATATGAAAGGTTCTGAATAAATATTATCACAAACATGTATTTTTAAGAATTGTCTAAAGAGAGAATGATGAAAGTACACAAAATATAGTTATCAGAGTGTTTATCAATATGTTTATAATAGAGAAAATTTGCAGAGAACTTAATTATCAAATAAAGGGTCTGGTTGAAGAAGTGACGGTAAATGATAGAATGTTAGTCTGACATTTTAAATGTCAGGAAAGGATTAGTAATGAATGTAAATATATAAATTTTATAGTGAAAAAATAAAAGGATCATCAAAGAATATGAAGTATGCATGGTATAAATTTTACACATGCATATGTTTATGTATAAACATGCATGTACACAATTTTATAAGAGCTCAACTTAATTGCTATCATGCTTTATATGACTCTGTATGACTATAAATACATACATGATAGATCAACAGATAAATGACAGAAAAAAGGGATAAAAGTCTATATAAGTAAGATTATAATTTTTTTAAAGATATTATTTATTTAATTTTAGAGAGAGGGGAAGGAAGGGAGAAAGAGAGGGAGAGAGATATCAGTGATATTTGAATGCCTCTCATACGTCCCCAGCTAGGGACCTAGATTGCAACCCAGGCATGTGCCCTGACTGGGAACCGAAATGGCAACCTTTTGGTTTGCAGGCTGCCACTCAATCCACTGAGCCACACCAGTCAGCGTCTAAGGTCATAATTTTTATTTAGTTTGTTTTTATTTCTTAAATTTTCTTCTTTATTACTTTTGTAATGAAAAAAATAAATTATATGTGAAATGATGACCAATTTCTAGACAAAACCAGTGTACATTGCTAACTTTTATTCCTGTTAATAGCATTCAGCAATTCAACCTGCATAGAATTAACTTTTCATTTTCTTGTTTCTATTGCTATCATAGGAAGAGCATTCTGCTCAAGCTCTAGTGACATATATATCAATTTCCTTAAAATGATACAATTTTAACACCTTTCATGACTGCTTAAAAATAATTGTTTTGTTTATTTGTTTTATGTAACCTGCTCTGTTTGGGATACCATTGATTAAAGTGTAATTAATTCAGTTAAACAAAACAAAAAATAGGTATAACCACCAGAATAAAAGTATAGATTCATGCTGAAAATCAAGGAAAACAAAACCAAGTAACAGTATGAAACATTTTGAAGAACGTTTTGTATGTTAACTATTTTTAAGTTAATTGTGAGTTGCCTACAGACCTTTTCTCCATAAAAGTGTTCAATAAGGAAGAGAAAATTTTTCTAGAGATTAATGCTAAATTTGCACTTACCAAATCACTTTAATGTAGTAATTTTCCTTTTCATAAATGTGTAAAATTGCCCATTTGGCTGTGGCACAACTTCATGCCACTTCATTTAAAATCTAAATGAAAGAATGATTTTTTTGTCACTTTCCATTTTGAGTTTTCTAGTTTTAATGTATTTTTCTAATATAAGCAGAAAATAATCAAGTTTTTAAGAGAGTTTTTACTTTTCCTCCCTTATTAAAAAATATTATATTGATAGCTAGTAACCTAAAAATAAAAATCTAAAAACATACCTGCATGTTTATCAATTTTTTGCATAACTAATAATCACCGTTAAAAATCAAATAAGAAGAAAAGTAACTAATATTTCATGGTAGATTATAAAACTAACCACAAATTCTTCACTTCTTCTGTCCTCACCTTTGCAATACGACGTGGCAGATCGGAACATTAAAGTGTTGTTAGCTAAGGTGACAGAAGCTGAGATTTGAAAAGTGCTTGTAATTAGGCCCTGGTCTTTTTACTGCTCTTGGGACCTCTCCACCACCAGTATGTAAGGAAGCTTGACCTCGCAGAGACAGCCTTCCCAGCTGAGCCATCTGATACTATCTAGCACTAGTCAACCAGAACACACTCACAGAATTGTGAGACAGATGCTTATTTAAATCTACTAAATGTGTGATTATTTCTTTAACTGACTTAATAATATAAGGTCTGTCTGGAAAAGTCTGTCCATTGTTAATATAATGAGAAATGTTTGCACAACAACAATGTAACATGGCAGTCAAGGTTACCAAGGAATGCACATGCATGAACAATGACGTCTTGACTGTCCTTGTCAGTGGGGGCAGTAGGCACCGTTGTGAGAGCATGTGTGCTGTGTGACAGTCTCATTCAACATAACTCTGAGCAAGTAGAGCAATGAATTTGCATCAAATTTTGCGTAAGCTTGAACATTCCTCTTTGGAAAGGATTCAGATAATTCAGAAAGCTTTCAGAAACAATGCAATGAGTAGAGTACAAATAAAAGTGTGGCACAGATGCTTCAAAGATGGTTGGGAATGTGTTGAAAGTGATGTACATTCTGGAAGGCTTACCACAAGCAGAACACCTGAGAGTGTTGAACGTGTAGAGACTACAACCAACCAAGATCAGAGAAGTGTGTTAGGTCCCACAGTGCCTATTTTGAAAGGGACTGAATACACTGTCCTGTTTCATGTATCTTCTTCAGTAAATATCTCTATTTTTCATAGCGTACGGCTGGGTACTTTCTGGACAGACCTTGTATACATCCACTACCACATTATTCACAAAAGTATTGATCTCCTGTCAATATGAAAAATATATGCTCAAGATAAAAGAAAACAGTTAAAACATCAACTTTTAAAAAATGTGTTACTTTACCTTTTTTTTTTTAATAAGTAAAAGCTTTACTGTAAATTGGCTCTAATCTTTCTTCTGAGCAAGAGAGGATTTGTGTACTTGATATTTTCTAAGGTTCTTTGATGTTCTATATATTCTTTCTGAAGTTAATATGTAATTGTTAGGGCTTGGTATTGCAAGCTAAAAATTTATAAGCATTCTAATTAACAGTAAAGTGAAAATATTTTCAGTTAGTAAGCTAAGAGTTTATAAGCTATGTTATAGAAATATTTACATATTAAAAACAAAATTAGTTTTCCATAATGTATACAAACTAAAGGGCAATAATTTTTCTTAACTCTGTCATTATAACTGTACAATCCTATTTGTTTTTATGGACAGTTTTTTAGTCCTTCTCATTATTAGAAACTAAGTAAATATAACTCTGAAAACAAATCCTTTAACTCTAGTTAACTGAGAAATTTTTTAGTAATCGTGGCTAGCAGATTTTGATAAAATATTTTAGTCTATTTGGATATCTTTCATTATGATAATCTCTAAAAGTATGGATTCAATTATGAGTTAGTTTTCCATAATCCAAGAACTAATTTTAAGGGGGAAAAGCTGACATAATTTCCCTTAATATGTACATAATTTCAGTAAGTAAAATTTCCCAAATTTCTCATTTGGTAACCAAAATTTGTAAATCTAAAAAATAGCGTCACTCTACCCAGGAGGTCTACTTAAAGCTTGTTAACTAACATTCTGATATTTTGTGATCATTGACACGTTTTTTTTTGACAGGGTCAGCCCTGTTACACTACTTGAGATTCCATACACTGAACATCTTCTAGAACTAAACATGAATATGACTATTCTTAGAGCAAGGTATACAGAGTAACTTGTTGTGTTTTAATTGTTATGAGAGAATTTATGTTTATGATTTAAACGTAACCAATTTCTCATAAAGTAATGAGGGCAAAAGGACAGATTAACTGTGATGAGATTTGAAGAACATAAATTCATGAAGAAAAAGGATGCCAATACCAAGGGAAATAAGTTTGGATGCAATAGAACAGATAGAAAAAGTTAAGAGAAGACAGAACAACATAAAGCAACTTCATGTCTCTTAATTTTTTCAAATGGAAAGAAAACCTGATCAAAAGCTAGTGCAACTACAGAGAAAATAAAAAGGAAGAATTATAAATGAAATGACATGCTGACTTTATTATGTTGTACTGAATTACTCTCAATAATATAGGTGCTTTGGATTTTCTTCTAAAAGTGATGCAGTGTTTTAAATTACTACCAAATTCCAATGTTTACATCCTTAGTTTTCAGACTGGTAGTTTTAAGAGGTTAAATTTATTATATATATTATTGAAGTACCTAAGTGAATCATCTAACGTAGTTTATTCTTATTGAAACACAAGTTTAGCTTTTATGTTATTTTTTCTGAATCATAATGCCATTATAATTCCATCTTAAAAGTAAAACCTCATGCGGCCCAATTTCCCATTTCAGTTACTATCTTCTCTCCCAATCCCTGTACAAGAGGTGGGGGACCCAAAAATCCCAGAATTATCTTCTCAAGGGTGGACCTCTTATAGTACAGGCTCCCCCAACTAGGTGAGTGTTCTAGGAACTCACCTGTATCAGTGCACCTGCTGATGTTTTTATGAGTGACTGTATTTGGCTTTAGTAATTTTTTTTGAAGACTCCTTCAACATGTTTGCCCATTTCACAATGGGTGAGTTATGAGTGCACCTGCTCACACTGAGCTAAGTGTTCAGCAGTTTTTGACCAAAAAATGCGTGACCTCTGTGCCTTACCCCTCCTATTTACCCGAGCAACTTTATTTTTTCCATGGATGAAAAAAGTTCTCAAGTGGAAACTTTTTGCCAATATATGGAAGAAGTGAAACAAACAAACAAACAAAAAAGGCAGAAACACTAAAAAGCTTCAATATCGATGAATTAAAAAACTGTTTTGAGTAGTGGAAAATATTTTGATAGATGTATTGCATCAAATGGAGAGTATTTTGAAGGTGACTAAAGTTTAAATGTATAAGAATAGACACAAAAATTCTATAAATAAGTTCCATTTTGGGGTCCCCACTCATACATTGAAGTTATCTCTGTTATACTCTAGGTTCAAATACCAACTTTTCAGTCTTTGCTAATATTTCTATCCCAAAATATACTTCCTCTTAATCTATCTCAAACTTGTCTATATTTTTCTTTATAGAACTAACTATAATTGTGATAATTTATTTTATATTCCCCATTTGACTGGAATATCCATGAAGGCAAAACCTATTTTTTAATGGTTATATCCTCAATGCCAAGAGTGCCTGGCATATAGTATACACAGAATAAATATTTAATGGATGAATGGATAAACTAATAAATTGATCAATATTTATTATAGGCACTTTAAAATTACGGAACTTTTTTTAGAGCATTTTTAAGTTCATAGCAAAACAAGGAAGATATAGAGATTTTCCATACAGTTCTTGTCCTCATATGCATAGCCTCCCCTATCATCAATACTTCCCACCAGAGTGGTGCATTTCTTACAGTCGATAAACCTACATTGACACATCATAATTATCCAAAGTCTGTAATTTACATTAGGATTCACTCTTGGTGTTGTACATTGTAAGGGTCTGGACAATGTTTAATGACATGAATCCATCATTATAACAGCATACATAGTATTTTCACAGCCCTAAACTCCTTTGTGCTCTGCCTGTGTTATTTTTAATTTCAAAGTCCACTTGTTCATTATGGTACATAAGAAAATGACTGAATTTGTATATCAATTTTGAATCCTATAACCTTGCTAAAATTTCTTAGTTTCAGGATTTTTTGTTTTGTTGTTGATTCTTCAGGATTTCTTTCTACATGGGTCATCATGTCATCTGTGAACAGACTGTTTTATTTCTTCTTTCCCAAACTGTAAACCTTTTATTTCATATTCTTGTCTTATTGCATTAGCTAGTACTTCCAGTACAATATTGAAAAGGAGTGGTAACAGGGAGCATCCTTGTCTTGTTTCTGATCCAAGTGGGAAAGCTTCAAGTTTCTCACCATTATGATTTTAGCCATAGTTTTTTTGCAGGTATTCTTTACCATGTTGAGGCATTCCCCCTGTATTCTTAGCCACCTTTTAAAATTTACTCTAATTCTTCCATACACTATAATCTAGCTCTTTCTCCAAAATTCCAACAAAACTTACCTTGGCAAAGTCATCCATAAGTCACATATAATCAATGTAAATGTTATGTTGATTAACTTCTCTGCAGTATTTGACATTGCTGATTATTCATTTCTTAACACACTGTTTATGCTTAAATTTTATGGTGCCATGCTCTCCTGGTTTCTCTTCTATTTCCGTGACCTCTCCTTCTGAGGCTCCCCTATAGAATTAACTTATTCTACCTACTCCTTGATCACTGATGAACCTCTCTTATCAGTTCCCATTTCTAAATCCTCTCATCTTTTCAGAAGTTTTTGTTCTGGAGAAATCCACACATGTCCTAAGCGTTGATGATTATCTGTATAATTATGACTCACAAATCTATGTTTAACTTCTTAACTAATACTTAGAAAATTCCTCAAATTCAGTATGTGAAATAATCAACTCATTTTTTGCCGTATAATCCAGTATAGCCTCTATTTGCACCATCTCATAAATGATACCAAGTTGTTCAGGTCAGACACTGGTGATGTTTCTTGTTCATACTTTACTTTCTTTAAACCCCTTCTACTCAACTAATCCATTAATTACCAATAATTATTGATTATTGGTAATACTATAAATATTAACTGACTATTTCCTCTCTATTACCTTTCTTGCTACACTGATTCAGGCCAAGATCATCACGTCTAACGAGGTCTTCTGCAATAACCTTCTAATTGTCTGGCTGCCTTAATCTGGTCTCTTTTTTTTTTTTTTTTTTTTCATATTACAAAGACAGAGACCTTTTAAAAGCGTAAATCATCCCATTGCTCTCAGCATAAGTACAACTTCTTTCACAATGATTGAAAGACTGCAGAATCTGTCATCATCACCACCTCTAGACTCATTGCTGGCCACCATGTCTCTCCCTTTCAAGATCTAGTCATGATGAATTTCTTTCAGCTCATACAATCATGACTTTTCTTATCTCTGGCTATTTAAGCAATTATTTCTTCTGTCTTGAATACTTTTAGCTTTCTGTCTGCTGGATTGAAATGATCTTCAAAAATGATCAAGATATAATTTTTCAGGTTGGCATGAATTTTATGACTCCTGGGTTAAGACTGGACATCTGCTTTCCATTCCTTCGGCTCCCTATATTTCTCCTATCACAACACCCATCATACTTCTCTGTTTACTCATTTACCTTATATCCTAGCCAGACAGCAATTTCTGTAAGTTTGCTTACCATTGCATTCTACCATTTAGGTAACTATTTCTTAGCAGTACTCAATCAATATTTAGGAATCAATGAAAACTAAGATTTTACTTTTTAAAAAAGTGAATCATTTATTATCTTCTCTTTGGTTGCATTAATATACAATGCATTTGTGTTGTAAAAATTTATATTTATTATTAGTTTACTGCATTACTTTTATAGCCTGCATAAAATTATGTCATGAAACTTGAACAATTTAATAATTCCCAAAATGTTTATATGTGTACTCTAGAACATTCACTAGTAACAGAAATTTCTATATGAAATAAATAGATAAAATTTGGCCCCAAATTACACAGTACTATCCAGGAATGTGAGGAGGTAATTGGGAAGTAATTTGGGGCTTAACTGCATGGTTGTCTGGAGAAAAGTCCCCTGGGAAGGAGTTAGCATCACATGCACATGTGTGCAAACAGTCATTAATGCGGCCAATGTCTTCAACTCTGAAGATGAGAAGTGCTGTTGTTTTTTATTTTTTTCTTCCCTTTGCTCAGAGAGATATTTTCCTATTGCCTTTAATGTATATCGGAAGTGAATCTTAATAACACTAACAGACTGGGAACATTGAGATTTGGAGATAGGTCTGTATAAGGGGGATGTGTGTGATGGAGAAAGAGACAGAGAGAAAAAGAGAAAGAGAGAGAGACAGAGGTAAAAGATAGATATTGGAATCTACAGGCAGATCAAGAATTAAGTCAAAGTAAAGCAATGTTGTCTAGCAAATGAAGTTCACAAATCTGAGCAAGTCAGTGTCTTCAAGCTTTCGCACGTAATATAGGAATGTAGGTGATGTGAGAATTGATTGCAGATGTGGTAAAGTGTTTTGTACCTCTCTGACACTAGATGTTTTGAGAGGAAAGAAAGTACAAAATTGGATGAGAATATCTTTTGAAATAAGTAGTATAGAGAACTTAAAACAAGGCTACTACAAAATAATGAAGCTTGAGGTACAATCAAAAGCAATTTGTACCTCTAGGAATAGCATATATATATTTTTTTTATTGTTGTTCAGTTACAGTTGTCCCAACTTTTTCCCATTGCTCTCCCCTACCTGGCCCTCCCACTCCCAAAGTCAATTCCCACCATTATCCACACTGATGTGTCCTCTATTCATGTTCCTTTGTTTGCCCCTTCCCCTTCTTTCCTCCATCATCCCCCTTCCCTCTGGTCACTGTTAGTTTGTTCTTTATTTCCATGTCTCTGATTCTATTTTGCTCATTGGATTCTTTTGTTGATTAGGTTCCACTTCCAAGTGAGATCATATGGTATTTGTCTTTAACTTCCTGTTGCTGCTAATAGTATCATTCTTCTGGAAAAATGATGAATAAGGAATTACTGTTTGAAAATATGGCTGAAAATATTCAAGTGTTTATTTAAAATGTGTACAGAGATACTGTTTATTTTAGTTATTTAAAAACATTTTCTTCTTCAATTACATATTTGGTTCTGATAAAGTAGCCAAACTGTTATATACTACAAATCTAAGGCACTGCCATATTTGGGGTTAATGGGCTTAAAATATAACATTAAATTTGTATTCTATTCATACATTCCTGTTAGAAATATTTATGTCTATAATTTTCCTCAGAGCTATAGACTTTCCTAAGGATACGATTCTCATATTAAACTCTGAAACTCACTGTACATATTTAGAGACTGGGTCAAAGTGGTTACAACAGTTTCACTTCTATGGCACTGTATCAAACTCTCTCTAAAATAACAGCAAGTTAATAAAAGCCTTGAAAGAGAATTATCTTTAAAATGAATTAATGAACTAGGTACTTTTCGGCAATCATATAATTAACTTTTTTTAGATGTAATACATACATACTAATGTAATATTTATAAAATACAAGAAAAAGGTATGTAAAAATAAATCACACTAAAATCTAATAACTTGTGGCCAAAAACAGCGGTTAATGGTTTTATTTAGTTATTTTT
>PVJI01025453.1:0-20457 GCA_004026765.1 Micronycteris hirsuta | reverse complement strand
CAGCAGAGAGGAAGAAGGAGCTTATACCCTTTGCAACAGCGTGGATGGAACTGGGGAGCATTATGCTAAGTGAAGTAAGTCAGGCGGTGAGGAACAAATACCATATGATCTCACCTTTAACTGAAGCATAATCAACAAAAGCAAAAATCAAGCAAAATATAACCAGAGACATTGAAATTAAGAACAATCTATCAATAGCCAGGGGCGGGGAGGGGACAATGGGGAGAAGCGTTTTCAGGACCCACTATAGAGGACACATGGACAGAACCAAGGGGGCGGAGGGAGGCAGGGAAGGGAGGTGGGGTTGGAGGGGGTGGGGGAGGAGAGGGGAAAGGATGCAGACAACTGTAATTGATCAACAGTAAAGTAATTATTAAAAAAATATGCCAAACAGAAAATGGGAAGCTGAAATATACAATTCTCAAATCTGAAAATACATTATACTACAGAAACATCGATTGGTTCCCTCTTCATGTCTCAAACCTGGGGCCAGGCCCACAACCCAGGCATGTTCCTTTTCCCAGAAGTAATCTGGCGACCTTGGCTTTCAGGGATGATGCTCAACCAACTGAGTCCCTCAGGCCAGTGCTAAAGCTAATAGCATTTAATTCACAAAAAGAACAATTTATATGACATTTTGGGTTTTTTTTCTTATAACACCCAAAGGAAATGTAAAGAAGCAAAAATAATTAAATGGCATTGCACCAAATATAAAAACTCCTGCACATTTAAAGCAAAGAACCAGTAGGTTAAAATCACAACCTGTAGAAAGAAGAAAATTTCTGCAAAGTGTATATGATAAGTAGTTAATATCCAGGTTATATGAAAGACTTTTACAAAATATCATGATAAAGCAAGTAACCCAATTTTTAAAATGGCCAGGTATATGTCATTAACTAATCTATAAGAAAAAATCAGGAATAAATATGAGATGAGACAGATTCTTTCATAAATGGCCTGAGAGAAACTGAACCAATTCACACAGAACATTATAAGTAGACCACTTTCTTATGACATGTACTAAAATAAGCTCAAAATGAATTAAAACCTAAGATGTAAGACCTGAAACCATGAAAACAGAAGAAGAAAGGAAAGCTCACAAATTCTGTCATGACTGTTAAAAAAGATTTTTTTAGATATAACGTGGTAGGCAGAGCAAAGAGGAGAAAAAAATAAAACTACAATAAACTCAGTTTTTGCATAGCAAAGGAAATCATCAAGAAAACAGGCAGTGAGGGACAAATACCATATGATCTCACCTTTAACTGGAACATAAGCAACAAAAGCAAAAAGCAAGCAAAGCTTAACCAGAAACATTGAAATTAAGAACAATCTAACAATAGCCAGGGGGGAGCGGGGAGGGGACAATGGGGAGAAGGGTCTTCAGGAACCACTACAGAGGACACAGGGACAGAACCAAGGGTGGGGAGGGAGGCAGGGAAGGGAGGTGGGATTGGAGGGGGAGGGGAGGGGAGAGTTTGCAGACAACTGTAATTGAATAACAATAAAGTAAAAAAAATAAAATACAAAAAAATACAAAAAAAAAGAAAACAAACAAACCAATCTACTGAATAGGGGAAGATATCCACAAATAATGCTAAATATTCAAAGTATACAAGGAACTTACACAACCCCAAAAAACAATCGGATGGAGAAAAGGGGAGCCCTGGCTTGTGTGCTGAGTGGATTGAGTGCTGGCCTGTGAAGCAAAGGATCACCAGTTTGATTCCCAGTAAGTGCACATGCCTGGGGTGTGGGCCAGGTTCCCAGGTGGAAGTGTGCAAGAGACAACAACACATCAATGCTTCTCTCTCTCTTTTTCTCCCTCCCCTTCCCTCTCTAAAATAAATAAACAAAATTAAAAAAATAATAACATACAATAGATGAAAAATGGGCAGAGAAACTGAAGAGACATTTCTCTAAAGAGGACATAAAGATGAGCAATGGACATATGGAAAGATGTTCAGTATCATTCATCACTGGAGAAACGCAAATTGAGACGACAATGAAATACCATGACACACCTATCAGGATGGCAATTATTGATAAATCAACAAATAATGACTATTGGTAATGATGTGGGGAAAGCAGAACTTTCGTGCACTGTTGGTGAGATTATAAATAAACTGGTGCAGCCACTGCAAAAAACAAATGTATATTCCTCAAACATTTAGAAACAAGTACCGCAGGACACAGCAATTTCATTTCTGGGAGTTATCCAAAGAATATCAGTACCCACATTCAAAATGGTATATACACCTCTAGAGCCACTGTAGCATTATTTATAATAGTGAAGATGAAGAACAGAATATAAAAAGATTTGATTTTAGGACAATAGAGGTGTTCTGGGGGAAAGCCCAACAATTGTTAATATAACAAGAATGGTGTGCACCTCATCGATGTACCCCGGCAGCCATGACTGGACTGGAGCGGAATGTGCATGTGTGAACAACGCCAACTTCACTGTACTAGTCAGTGGAGGCAGCAGACCCTGGTGAGTCAGCATGTGTACTGTGGGGTTTTCCTGTTCAAAATGACTGGAAGAGTGAAGCACTGAATCTGCATCAAATATTCTGATAAGTTTCAACATTTTCCATGGAATCTATTCAGATGATTGAGAAGGCCGTCACTATGCGCAACTGGTGAATGGCAGCTTCAGCATGAGAGTGCACTGTTCCTGCATCATGTCTCATGCAGAGTGTTTTGGTGAAACATCAAATCGCCCAGGTCACCCAGGTCCCCTATAGCCCAGATTTGGTGCCATGAAACTTCTAGTTTACCCCAAACTAAAATCACCTTTGAAATGGAAGAGATTTCACCCTGTTGATGACATTAAGGAAAAAAGAGAGGGAGAGAAACATCAATGTGTGGCTGCTTCTCACGTGCCCCCTACTAGGGGCCTGGTCCGCAACCCAGGCATGTGTCCTAGACTTGGAATCCAACTGGCCACTCTTTGGTCCACAGGCCAGGGCTCAATACACTGAGGCATGCCAGCTAGGTCCACTGCATACTTTTCAAGGCGAATTGTTAACCAACTTTGTTTCTCAATTCATAGTACTAACATTGAAACTCCATGTCTCAAATCAAACAGTAAGGAAAAAAAACAAATAAAAAAGTAACCATTATTATGAGGAAAAAAGAGAAACCACAGCTGAAAAAAAAAAATTGTAATCCCTGAGTCATGTGGCTCACTGAGCACCTGCCTGTGAATCAAAAGATCAGCAGTTTTGTGAAGGCCGGTGAGGGCTGACCTCAAAGCTCTGATTAAGTGCTGCCCTCAAGTGCTGGCAAAGCCACACTTGATTGTTTCCATTGCAAAGCAGAGGAGGCTGGCAGCTGAGGGCAGCCCGAATGCCCAGGGGTTGAGAGTGGGAATAGGTAACCACAAGCTTCAGTTCTATGCAACTGTAACTTTTGCAGAAGAAATATGTATCACTTAGATAGCCTGGGAATAAAACAATCTGTGCCCGCAGCATCTCCCTAAGTTTGTAAAATGTCCTGGAGCTTTATTTGCCGACCCCTATAAAATAAATGCAATGACCATGTTCAGGGCTCATTGTCTCTCCATCAGAGGACAATGTCCCACCTGGTCCCTGCTTTTCCTTAAACTATCTCTGTTGTGTCTTTCTTCATCTCCCCATCAACCCCACTCAGGAAACCCCACTCTGCACTGGTCGAGGCAAGTTTGATTCTTGGTATGGGCACATGCCTGGGTTGTGTGCCAGGTCCCCATTTGGTAGTGGGTGAGAGGCAACTGATCAACATGTTTCCTATGCATTGATGTTTCTCTCCCTTTCTCCGTTATCCCTCTCTAGAAATAGATAAATAGAATATTTTAAAAATACATAGATAAAAGCTGGTGTCTAAAAGACCCTGCACATCTTACATCTTTTAGGAAATGAACATTAAAAGAAGGAAAGTTAAAGAAAGTGCACATTCAAGCAACATGAAACCCCTATTGGAAAGGGCAGAATCCAGAGCAATGAGAACAGCAAATGCTGCTGTGGATGGGGAGCAAACGGAACCCTCATCCTTGATGGTGAAAATGCAGAACACTACAGCTCCTTGAGAAGAGTTTGGAGTTCTCACACAACTAAACATACCCTTATCAAATAATCCACAAAGTGTACTCCATAGTAGTTAACCAAAGAGCTAAAAATTTTATCTACACCAGAGCCTACAAGGGGCTGTTTTTAGAAGATTCATTCATAAATTCCAAAAATTCAAAAAAACGAAGACATCTGTCAACAGGTAAATAGATTAGTAAACTGAAATATAGACAATGAAATATTATTTAGCTCTATAAAGAAATAATATACCAAGGAGTGAAAGAAATGTAAATTCATACAATTAAGAGAATTTAATCTGTGTGGCCCAGTGCTCAGTCGGTTAGAGTGTCATCTAGATACACAAAGGTCATGGCTTATATCTCTCCTCCAAATATTCAATCGAGGATTTGCAAGAGACATTTGCATACCTGTGTCAACTGTAGCATTATTCACAAAAGCCTGGTAGGTGGAAACAACCCCCAGGTCTATGGATAAATGTATTTAAAAATGTAGTATATATAGCACTGGCTGGTGTGCCTCAGTGGATGGAGTCCCAGCCTGTGAACAAAAGAGTTGCTGGTTCAATTCCAAGTCAGGGCTCATGCCTGGGTTGCAGGCCAGGTCCCCAATAGGAGGCACATGAGAAGCAAATACACATTGGTGTTTCCCTCTCTTTCTTCTTCCTACTCCCTCTCTAAAAATAAATGAATAAATTCTTTTAAAAAGTTATAAAAATGTAGTACATATACACAATGGAATACTGCTCTGCTGGGAAACAGAAAATGTGTTTTCCCCTGATACCACAAAGACAAACTAGAACATGTTCTAAGTGAAGCACATGAATCACAAAGACACATGCTACAGGATTCCACTTAGGTGAGCTCTAATGGTGTCCAGCTCAGAGGAAAGAAAACGTAGTTACCTGGGCCTTGGTTTTACGGAAAATGAAGAAGTGGTGGTTTAATGGATATTGCAATTTTTCTGCCAGATGGAAGTTTCCAGAATTCAGATGCACAATTGAACAAGCATACTTCATATGACGTAGCTGTACCATTACAGATAGTTAAGAAGGGAGATTTTTATTTACATGGTTTCTTAACAAAATTTAAAATAAAAATATCTAAGAGACAGCTATAAATCTTTTCTATTTTTAACTTTAACTTTTTATTATATTTAGTTCAGTTTATGTAAGAATCCATGAAAAAATTCAAATTGATTGAATAAAAGGCTTTGCTTATCATTTATGTTTTTCCTTTTTTCAAGTTACTTATTTATTTTTTATTTACTTAATTGTTGTTGAAGTACAGTTTTCTGCCAGCATTCCTTATCATTTATAAAGTCAGCTGAAAAATAAGCTGTTCGAGGGGTAGTATTTAGTAAATTACATAATAGAGTTCTGGAGGGAATCACTAACAGATGTACATTTGACTGAAAAAATAATCTGTTAGGTTACCATGGAGATTGATACAACAATCAAATGCAGAAAAACACAGAAATGTACCCTTTCCTTGGTCATAAGACAACTAAGTACCTTTGGAAGGTAAAGCTTGATTAACCACCAAAACACTAAACAAAAACTTATTTTTAAGAAAAAAATATGTTTTGTCATTTTCTGTTTTAGTATACATTTCAATTCTTTGTAGTGGAACCAAAGCCTCCGGAACCCCGTTCAGTATTGTACAAACCTTGAACTTACTCTACTTCTGGATAATAACTCCGTTCACCAATGTAGTGTACAATGCGGTCACCTTTTTTAATTTCAAACTTTTCTTTGCCAAAAACTGAACAGTACACCACCAATCTCCATAACCTTCATGTATGACACCAGCTGCTACATCTACGGAGTGTTTTTCATCCAAGCCAGTATGTGGAGCTAGTCTTCCACAGCGCCCAGCAAGCAGAGCCATCTGAATGTCGGTTTTCACAAGGGCTTTCTCCATAGATGGCACTGTGTAATCACAGGCACTGTACAGCTCATAGCCGGCTGCCTGCACAGACCCCTTGGTTGGGACAGTGGCGTCCCCTGAGACTGAACTAAGTGAAGCTGTGTGCCTTCCTCTGCAGACTGCAACCGCTTGCTGGGGGGGGATGGTGCGTACCCATTCAGAGCACAGCATAGCGGAGCAGAACGGGGGCACAGGTTGCCGCAGAGGAACAGGAAGGAATGGATCAAATCTCTTCAACAATTACATTCAATTTTGAAAAGCTGTCTTTTAAGATTTTATTTAATTTTAGACAGAGGGGAGAGGAGGGTGAGAAACATCAATGTGAGGTTGCCTCCCATGCGCCCCCTGCTGGGGACCTGGCTCACAACCCAGGCTTGTGCCCTAACTGGGAATCAAGCTGCGAACCTTGGGTTCACAAGCCAGCACTCGAGCCAGTGGTCCACACCAGCTGGGGCCAATTAAGAAAAGTTTCTATCTGACAGAGAACATAAATTCAGCCATGGAGAGATATAAACGAAGACTATTTCTGTAACTCAAAGGACCAAACAGCCATTGACCATTCAATAAGCACAGAAAGAAACCAGATAGGTCATGAACAATATGAGGAAAAAAACAGACAAATGTGCATTTAAATTTAATGGAAACTGATGTACGGCAGATTCATATTTGAGTTGAGTCCAACAATGTCTTAAGTACTGATCTTAAAACTATCATTTACTTTCCTAATATGTAAATAAATACTAAAAAGTCAATCAATAATGTTTGGAGAATTTATCATATAAAAGGAATCACACTGCCTTAGAAACAAGATCTGTGTACAAAATAAATATTACTATTTTTTAAAGATTCCCATTTCCAATTAGCTTTGTGCTCTGGTAAGAAGGCTGCAGGACATTTAAAATATTCTAGAAAATCATTTTCCAAAATTTTGTTTGCTGACAGCACCTTAATTATTCTAACAACATGTAAATTTTTTGGACAATGAGTTCCTAAGGTCTTTAGTTTTCAAGGCCTTTATTTTCTACATGAGAAAACCTCCAAGTTGTCCCTTGTGAGCATGAATATGAAAATCTACCAAACAAAGTACAGTCCCCAAAAGATGTTCAGTAAAGAAAACAAAGTGCTGTATGTGGAGCAGGAACTCTGAAGGAAGTCAGCCTCACCCACGGAGACCAGGTTGCTGTAGTCCTCCAACATCACATCCGAGTACAATTTTCGCTGAGCTGGGTCCAGACATTCCCACTCCTCCTGAGAGAAATCTACTGACATGTCATTGAAGGTCAAGGATCCCCGAGGAAAAAAAAAACAGGCACATTTCCCAAGGAGATACAGCAGAGTTCTCACTGTCATCTAACATGAAAAGTGGCAGAAATGGTTTTGACCTAGGACATATCCTTCATCATTCAGTAAGGCCACTTTGACCCTTTAACACTCTCTAATGTATTTGTAACACCAAGAACTGAGCGTAAGACATGTCTACAAATCCACTGCAAAGACATGACTTTTCAGGAAAATGAACTTTAAAATGAAGGAACGGACACAGGCGTATGGATTGTTGAGTGTTGTATTTGTGTCATTCAGAATCAGCTGTGTGTACTTCTCAACTACAAAAGGCATGGTGAGTTGCAAGTGTAAGTAATTTCTTTGGGTTTCATCAAGGCAACAAAAAATGTAGTTCTGTAAAAATGCAGATTCTGGATCAGAAGTTGTGGGTGGGGCCTGTGTTTCCACAGTTTTCACAAGTGCATTTGTTTAAGTATGTTTTAGTGATTATACTCTTACAGTTGTCCCATTTTTTTCTCCCTTTTATCTCCTGTCCTGCAATCCCACTTCCTCCATAATTCCCTCACTAAGTTCATGTCCATGAGTCATTCAAAAGAGTTCTATGACTTCTCCATTTCCTACATTATTTTAAATCACCTCTGTCTATTTTGTACCCACCATTTATGCTTCTTATTCCCTGTACCATCTCCCCCATTCTCTCTTCACCACAACCCGGCTCTTCACCCTTCACATGATCTCCATTTCGGTGATTTTGATCTTGTTCTAGTTGTTTGCTTATTGTTTTTCGTTTGGTTTTGTTTTTATAGGTTCAGTTGTTAATGCTGTGAGTTTGTTGTCATTTCCCTGTTCATATTTTTGATCACCTTCTTTTTCTTAGATTAAGTCCCTTGAACCTTTCATATAAGGGCTTGGTGATGATGAACTCCTTTAACTTGACCTTATCTGGGAATTACTTGATTCGTCCTTCCATTAACTTTGCTGGTTATAGTAATCGTGGATGTAGGTCCTTACCTTATATGACTTTGAATACTTGTTTCCAGACCCTTCTTGCCCATGAGGTTGTTTTTTGTTTGTTTGTTTTGTTTTTTGGCTTTTTTTTTTTTTTTGAGAAATCAGCTACTAGTATTATGGCAACCCTTTTGTAGTTAACTCTCCTTTTGTGTTGCTGCCTTTAAGATTGTCTCCTGATCTTTTATCTTGGGTAGCGGAATTGTGATATGTGTTGGTGTGTTCCTCCTTGGGTCCAACTTCTTTGGGACTTTATGAGCTTCCTTTACTTGCATGTCTACTTGATTTACCAGACTGGGTAAGTTTTCCTTCACTATTTTTCAAATCAGCTTTCCATTTCATGCTCTTCCTCTTCTCCTTCTGGTACACATATAGTTAGGATATTGGAAGGTTTAAAGTTGTCCTAGAGGTTACTCCACCTCTCCTCAATTTTTTGAATTCTTGTTTCTGCATTCTATTCTGGTTGAATGTTTATTTCTTCCTTCTGGTGCAAATTATTGACTTGAGTCCAGGATTCCTTCCTTTCACTTTTGGTCCCCTGTATATGTTTCTGTATTTCACATTGTAGAGCCTGTGCTTCTCCCTTTATTTTGTAGTTCTACTCAACCATGGCTGTGAGCATCCTCACTACCACTGTTTTGAACTCTGCATCTGATTGGTTGGCTGTCTCTTCAGTGTTTAGTTCATTTGTTGTTTTTTTTTAAAGTTTACTTAATTTTAGAGAGTGAGAAGGGAGGGAGAAAGAGAGTAAGAGAAACATCAATGTGTGGTTGCCTCTGGCATGCCCCACACTGGGTACCTGGCCGGCAACCCAGGCATGTGCCCTGACTGGGAATTGAACAGGTGACACTTTGGTTCACAGGCTGGCAATTCATCCATGAGCCACAGCAGCCAGGCATCTTTTGCTGGAATGTTGATCAGTTCTTTCACTTCAGCCTTATTTCTTTGTCTCGTTACACCAGTTACCTTCCAAGGAGTGCAGCCTTAGGTATTTGCTAGGGCAGGGCAACCCACTTTTCTGTGTTGTGATGCTGTTTGGGGGGGAGGGGTCAGAAAAGGAACAATCCTGCCTGCTCATTTTCCACCAGTTTTCAGTATATTCTTCTGCTACCCTCAAACAAACTGTCCTTTCTGGTGCTGATTCCATGGTGAGTGGGCTTGTGTACATTCTAAGATCCCATGGCACCCTGCAATGGAATCTTCTGTGAGACTGAGAGTTTCTCCCACTGCTGCATCCTCCACAGGTTTTTATAGCCAGAGGTCTTGTGGATTTCCTTACCTGAGCTGGAACTCTGGATTGTGCTGTCTCATTACCTCCTTGTTTTCTTAGTTTATATGCCAGCAAATGGAGTACTATCCTGTCCAATAACTGCTGCCTCAAACTCCCTAAGCCACCAGCTGCTGCCTCACATGGCTGGAATATATACTTCCACCTTGGTGTGCATCATCTCCTCCCTGACTGCTTGTCCCTGTACCTCCTATCAGTCTGGATGAATGTTTCTTCTTTAACTCCTTGGTTGTCAGACTTCCATACAGTTCCATCTTCTGGCACTTCTGGTGGTTTGTTTTCAAATTGTTTGCTATCCTTCTTTTGTTTGTGCAAAGAAGCAAAGAATGTCTACCTAAGCCTTCATCTTGGCTGGCAGTGACAAGTTCACTTTTTACTAATGAAGCCATGGTCTCTGACCCATGTGCCATGCTTCCCAAAAGCACAAAAAGTAAGACACAGAGAATAAGTCACACATGTCTTTGAGCTGAAAGACTTTTTTTAATTTATATTTTTCAAGGAATAAGATATATAGCAACTACAATTTTATTTGAAAATTTAGTATAGATACTTTGAGAAGATTATTCTTGCTATGTGAACATTTTCTGAAACATACAGTAAAAGGTAGACCTTCAATTTTACTCAAAACTTGACCTACAATTTTCAAAAAGAAAACACAGTGAAGTACACACAGACACCTCATGGGATGTTCACTGCTCTTTTTGTAAGTGAGAAGAATGAAAACATCTTAAGAGAGTAAAAAGACAAAATGAATCAATTGTTAACATTTTACGTCCACAGTCAGACATACTTGTACATATGGAAACTAGGGTCAAATGAAAAGTAATAGAACACAGAATTACTATATCAATATAATATAGATTATTTTGTGATCCTGTAAATCTGGTGAATCTCCCTGTTAGAAAGAAACAATCTATTGTTTCCTTCTGCTTTATTTCTTTGAAAATGTGTCTGAATCATTAGTGGGAGTGCTAGATCTTACCAACTGTAATGAATTAAACATACATTTATAACATGACTGTTGTAAAATTACCTGAAAATACAAAAAATGATAATGTAGAGTATATCTGTGACATGAGTGTGCAATATAAAAAAATTTACAGGAACAAGGCCTCACTGATTAAATCTTCCATGTCAAAAGCCAATGATCTCTATGAAATAAATGTAGGGCCTTCATTTTCCAAAGCAAACAGAATTTAAAAAGACAACAAAAGTGTCCAGAGGAAATGTGATAGGTTTTTCAGATCCCTCAATAATTCCCTGCTAGACTCTTGTTCATGATAAAGGAAAAACTATTAAGTCTGCACTGAAGAGAGCACCCCAGCCAAGTGACTATCAGGTGGATTGGAACACTGGATATTTGGTGACTGAGGCACACAGAAGGACATGTCCATATTGGTGGGACACTACTGGTGAAATACATAAATAGGAAAGTCATTGTGTGAAAGTAATCATAAGTAAACATTAATCTTTTCCAATGTCAACCCACATGTACCTCTCATGTTCACTACACTAATGGTGTATTTAAATAGCAAGACTTTCTCACTAATTGAGTGACAAAGTCTATGCTACTGACTCTTCTTTTTCAGAGCTTTCAGAGTGATTCTCACTGGAATGTCTGCATTTTCTTACCATTGATGTACAGAGGTGATGCTGAAGCCACAAGAACTTAAATATGTATTTCCCTTCTCCACCAATACCCAAGCCTCTGATCCCATCCCATCAATTGCGGATGGCTGCCTTCCCAGGCTGATCTGTCACAGAGGGGATGTGTTCAGTTTATGAAGATTATTAATTAAAGGCAGGAATTCTTGACCTGGGGCAGCCTAGATAAAGATAATGCACAGAATGCCAAGGGACAAGGAATGAAACTGTTGCACATAAACTACAGTCCTTAACATTCGTAAAAAGAAAATGAAAGAAGTAGATATAAGCAATCTCATGATCCGAGAAAAACAAAGGAAAGAAAGAAAAATTGCTGGTTCTTAATCCAAACATTAGGAAGAAAAGCAAGCACAGCCTCTGACCCAGGACACATCTTTTACCTGAGAAGCTGCTATGTCCTGCTGGTCCTGCTCCTCCTCTGGGTTCTTTTCTCCAGCGACCATAGGCTGAGGAGTCAAGTTTGCAGTTTGAGAATGTGTCTTCAAAGGCACAGCCCTTTTATATAATCCCACCACAATCACTGGCAGAAAGACCTGGAAAGCCCACCCTCTCCTGTCCTTTCTCAAGGGAGGCAGGACAATCAGCTGCTACATGGAGACCACACTGAGTTTGTTTTTCTGTCTTCATGTGCTCTCTCCTCCCACAGAGGTCCACAAACTGCTACAGCAATAAGAACGTGTGCTACTCTCCTGAACCCCAAACACAAAAGACCATTCCGTTTCCCCCCTGAACAAAGCCTGCTCTCCACGCTCACAGATGCACTCCAGAGCCCTCTTGCTAATCTTTGGGTTCACCTGAGCATCACCCCGAGCGCCTCATTCAACAGTGGTCCCTCCTGGGAGAAGCTGACTGACTCTGGGGGGGAGCACACAGCTGACGTCATTTCTTAGATCTCTTCATGTGTTCTAATAACAACCCGAAGGGGTACAATTTGGCTATAAACGGCATGTAGAACCCTTTGGGATCAAGGCCCTACTCTGCATCCATAATCTGCCTTGCTGCTCTGGACTCGCTTTCACGACTCCTCTCCCGTGAACCACTCTCTCTGTCTGAAGTGCATCATATTAAACATGGAGGATATCAAAGGGGGCTTCGACACGTCTGCACCTTGGGGAGTAATTCGGGCTCCAGGAGCCGCGAACAGTGAGGTGCACAGACTGTTTTCTCTACCTGACTTGTGACTTTAAATGCTGTGGGGTGGGCCGGCTGCCCAGTCAACGTCTCTCACCGCAAAATCCACAAAAGAAAGGTAGAGAAACTTCATGCGGGAGGGCCTCAGAGCTTCTGCAAAAACGGCCCCTCTGTCCGGCAGCGAACTGGCCAGGGTGCGGGGCGTCTCTCCTGTATCTAGACTCTCCGATAGAGGAGTTGCGGCAGCGGGTATTTCAACAGTAGCGGCCCTCGGGCTTCACATGCGCAGGAACGTGAACTCAGAGGATCAGTGTCCAACTGGAAACACCAAACCAATGAATATCTGTATGACGTTCAGGGCCCTGTGACGACTTCCAGGAGTCTCACAAAGTGCGCATGCGCGGTTCCTGAAAGCTCACGGGGGTGGGAGTCTGAGCAGAGCGCCTCCGGCGAGGGCAGAGTCGGAATACAGGCCTGGTGAGCGAGACTGTGTGCCGGGCGGGTGAAGAGGTCGCAGGGGCAGGGCCAGGACTCCTTTCTACACATTTCCCCTGGGTTGTAGTCTGTATTTGACCACTCCTCTGACTTAGGCACTGTTTTGTATGCCTTCAACGTAGTACAAAAATTTGTGAGATTTCCGTCAAAAATTAAGATTAAGGTACTCTTAAAATTAAATTTAGACGACTCCTTGACACATTATATGTGTAATTTTTCTCTTATACTTACAATTACTGTAGTTTAGTACTGTATGACTGTCAATTCAGTATCTTAGTGAATCCATTTATACCTAGTTGTTCCCCCAGAGAATTGCTGAGTGTGGTGGAAAACCCCACAATTTGGTGACCAGGATTTTAGTGTGATGGTGGGTGTGGTAATATTAGTCTGACTAAAGGGGTCATAGAGGATAGAAAACACACTAGAAACACTTCTCCACAAAAGAAGAGGAAAACTGCATTTTTCCTTTGTAAGAACACTCTGCCTATCGAAAGAACAACACACATCCTTTAAATATGCACATAGTACTGTAGCAAGATGAAACATTTTCTGTGCCCCCAAGAAATTCTTGATAAAATTTACATGAATTCTGGTGACAGGAAACGTTTTTAAAAAGTCCTTCCTACACATGACTACACTCACAAAATGAATATAAACCTCCGATGAGAGTCCTCTGATTCAAATCTCTTTGTAGGGTCCTCCTCACATAAAACCTTCTAGGGAAACACAACAATAACACCTCAGTATTTTTCCCATTCAGTAGAGAAAGTCGGTACCCACAGGACTCTGGTCCACAACAAATGTGCCGTTTTGACAGGCAATTGTAGTTCAGGGACCTACTTGTGGGGGCCAGGGGAAGGAATGATCCTTTTCTTGTTCTGGGAACTGTTCTTGTACCTGCACTTCAGACTTGGCTTTGCCCCTGAGAGCCTGTGAGGCTGCACCTGGCAATGCTCCCAAAGCTGGTACGTGGTCTACGCAATGTGCTCACGAGAAGTGGTCCCCAGGAATGGCTCACGTACATAAAGACCTCACACTCGTACCCCACAAAGAGTCTGAGCATTCTTTTCCGCTCCTCACAGACCGGCTGCAACTGCTCGCTGCCCCCACTCACTTCAAACACCCCCCCACCCGACCCCACATCCACCCACCATTCACCTAATTTTCCATGGGCTGGCTTTACCCTGGACATTTCATTTCAACCTGACAGTTGGTTTGACACTAAGGGAAGCATGAGTGTGGGCCTACAGACAGGGTCCCTAACCCTAAACCTAACCCTGACCCTGACCCTAACCTACCATTTACACAACACTTTCTTTGGCTGAAGACCACCCTTTTGAGTGGCAGATGACAGTTCCATTCTTTTGCCCCACCATCTCTCCAGTTCCATGTTATTGTAAAGTATCAACTGTTCATCCACCCTCACAATTTGCCTTGGAAACAGAAACAGAATTTCCTTATGTTTTCGAAGAAAATCCCACATGAAAATGCTGTCAAGAATGGTGATTGGGGTTTTTTTTGTTTGTTTTTTTTTTTGCTGCTTCACTAGTGTGGAACCCAAACACCAAAACAATCACCGTAACCATCCTGGTGCAAATGATTTTCACCAACTGATTTGGGGACTTTGAGTATGTGGCCTATCTCCTGCGTGGCCTCACGTGGTCTGCCCTCAGTGAACATCTGGACTTGATGGCTATCCACTGCACCTGGTCTGTTCCCCTCTGGGGCATCTTCGCATGAGAAACCTCCTGCACGAAACGCTGCAAACCACTCCCGACGTTCGATCTGTCACAACTCCTTCTCGTACACACCACAAATCTTTTCTTCTGTTTACTGGCATTTTCACCCTTCTTGAAATACCAAAGCCTAATGTACCAAAAATATTACTTACGTTCATCCACCTTTGGTATGAAAATGGCCACACAAACACTCAACAATTTTGATGAGCTTTTCAAACACTGATATGACATTTGTCATGATACAGTATAACAAAATGGTTTCAAATGAAGTTAAAGACAAATACGTGAACCAGAGTCAAGTGATGGGCGGTGGGGAGATGGGGGATGAAGGCAGGGGAGGTGGCAGCCAAACTAACTTTTTGGCCAACCGGATAGAAAGTAGGCTTCACCCAGCATGGCAGCATTGAGACCATGTATAGTATGTGTTTTGCTCTCATAGCACTTAAGCTGTAATTCATTGAAACTGGGAGACTGGAAAGTTCTGTCATTTGGTCCTTATGAAATAGACTCATGAATAACCTCCAAAATGAACCACTATTTGAGTTACAAAATAATTTGAGCTGAACGATTCTAAAAACACTACATACCAAAACTTCAGAAAGAAATCTTCACACTTAAATGCACATGTTAGAAACAGAAGTGGAAATGTACAAGTTTTACTCCCGTATGAGGAACTTAAAACATTAAATGAAGTCCAGGCACATTGGAGGAAATGAGCCTGCAGACATGTCCAGAGGGGAACATACATAAAATTTATTTTTTTTACCTCTGGGGGGAAAGTTTTTAATAAATTTTACTTTTCTCATTGTTTAAGGAAGCTGCAACAGACAAAGCCAAGTACAAACAATTTTCAAGCACACTTGGAACTTTTAAAAACCTGACTTTAGCCCTAGCTGGTGTGGTTCAGTGGACTGAGTCCCAGCCTCCGAATCGAAGGGTCACCTGTTCCACTCCCAGTCAGGGCACATGCCTGGGTTTTGGACCAGGTCCCCAGTAGGGGGTGCATGAGAGGCAACCACACATTGATGTTTCTCTCCTTCTCTTTGTTCTTCCCTTCCTCTCTCTCTAAAAATAAATAAAATCTTTAAAAATACAGAAACCTGACTTTATTATGCTACAAAGCCAGTTCCAACAGATTTCATGGTAGACAAGCTTATTCCTCACTTTGCCCTTAATCTGGAAACGAGTCACAAGATACCCGGACAGTACTTACATTAAGATGTTTTCAAATGCACTTGGAAATACCACTGCCATCAAAACTCACTGATATTCCCCTGGAATCAATCACTTTTCCTGCTGACCTGCACTAAGATCTCATTCCCCAAAATGACCATGAGATGGCAGCAGAGATGCACACTCAGAACACATACAGTACTATGGGTCTGGCCTCAAGGTTCCTTCAGTTTTTACTGTGAGATGCAATGGCAGGCACGTTTTTCATTTTCCCCAACAACGTGACTAGGCAGCATATGCACCACTTTGTTCCACTGCCCTCTGCCATTTTTCAGGCTACTTCACCATTCCATCTTCCCACGACATTTTATATTTTGGAGCAGAGAAATTCTCTTCCAGGTGCCATTCCACAGAATGGAAATTTCTCTCCCTTAAGAGAATGTTGGAAAGGCTGAAATAAATGGCAATTCAAAGGGGCAGGGTGGGTGAGTGCTGCAGATGAATCAGAACAGCCAGGCTGGAACCGTTTTTTCCTGGTGACCACAGAAAACTGTGTGTTCTCACCTTATCCTGTCTGAAGATTACGTGCCTTCTGCTGACAAATTCAGGGCTCTTTCCCTCAGGTGGTGCTTTCCATTGGTCTGATGCGGAGCAGTACTTGTTGGAAGTAACTGCCTGGTTTCTAGTGAGGAGCTCCTACTACAGGACTCCCTAGTAATCCCAACATATACACAGCATCCCCTCCTTTGGATGCAGACCGCCCTTTGGAGTGGATGGTGGTGGTTCCCTCCGTGTTCCCACAATCTCTCTGTTCCACATTAGTGTCAAATATCAATGGTTCATCCCTCCCCCACCAATTTGTCTTGGAATTGGAAGGTTTTCCTTACATTTCAATAGAAAATTGCATTTGGAAATGCGGTCAAGAAGGGTTCTGCCCTCCTCCCTGCTTAACTTCTGTGGAACCCAAACATCAAAGTAATTAACATACTCAGGCTGGTGCAAATTATTTTCGACATTTGATTAGGATACTTTGAATATGTCACCTGCTCCCACATGCCATAACGAGGACTGTCCTCAGTTAATGTCTGGACTGGATTGCTCTCCACTGCACCTGGTATGTACGACCCAGGGGGAAACTGCACAGGAGAAGTCTCCAGCATGAAACTTCGCAATCCACTTCTGACACGTTCGATCAGTCACAGCACCTTCTCCACACACACCACAAACCTGTTTTTCCATTTCAGTGTGTTTTCACCTTTCTTGAAATGACAAAGCCTAATGTGCCAATAATGTTACTATGTTCATCCATCTTCAATACGAAAATGGCCACACAAATATTCACCAGTTCTGGTCAGTTTTTTAACGGACACTGAGACAACAGCTGTCACAATAAAGCCCAAACAAGTTTCAAATATAGCTAAAAATAAGTCATGCTAACAATCACACACCAGCCCCTAACATTAACCCCTAACCATGCCATGCACCCGACACCTGACCGGGTGTCTGCAGCTGTCCCTGACTCCAGATGCCTGACTCTGGACATCATACTCCAGAGATCAGTCTGTCCTCCTATTTAAACCTGTAAACCCTTGCAATCTAAAAATCTAATGTCTAAAAACATAAAACAGGTTTCTGTTTAAAAACAGTTATATTAAGCTGGGACTCAAACCAATAGTGTAGACCAGAAAGAAGAAACAAGAATTCAAAAAAATGAGGAGGGACTCAGGAACCTCAGAGACATTTGTAAACGACCCAACATCCGGATCATAGGGCTGCCAGAAGGACAAGAGGAAGACCAAGAAATTGAACGTATTTTTGAACAGATAATGAAGGAAAACTTCCCAGATCTGGCGAAGGAAATAGGTTTCCTGGAAATCCAAGAAGCTCAGAGAACCCCAAAGAAGTGGGACCCAAAGAGGAACACACCAAGGCACATCATAATTACATTATCCAATATTAAGAAAAAGGAGAAAATCTTGCAAGCAGCAACAGAAAAGGAGACAGTTACCTACAAAGGAATTCCCATAAGACTGTCAGCGGATTTCTGAAAGGAGATCTTCCAAGCAAGAAGGGGCTGGAGAGAAATATTTCAAATCATGAAAAGCAAGGACCTATAACCAAGAATAATCTATCCAGCAAAACTTTCATTTAGAATGGAAGGGCAGATAAATTGCTTCTCAGATAAGGTCAAGTTCAAGGAGTACATCATCATGCAGCCTCTACTATATGAAATGTTAAAAGGATTTATATAAGGCATGGAAGGATATCAACAGGGGAGTGGGAGGAGGAGAGGTGGAAAAGGTACAGAGAATAAGTAGCATAAACGGTAGGTAGAAAACAGACGGGGGTGGTTAACAATAGTATAGGAAATGTGGAAGCCAAAGAATTTATGTGTATGACCCATGGACAAAAACCAAAGGGCGAGGAATGGGGGGGTGTGGGTCAGAGGGGAATAAAGGGGGGAAAATGGGACAACTGTAATAGCATAATCAATAAAATATATTTTTAAAAAACAGAATCAGAGAAATGGACATCACATGGAGGGACTTCAGTGGGGAGGGGGAAGGGAAGAATAATGGAAAAATGTACAGGGAAGAAGAAGCATAATTAGTAGGCATAAAATAGATGGGGAGAGGTAAAAAATGGCATAGGAAACACATTGCAAAGAACTTATATGTACAACCCATGGACATGAAATAAAGGGGGGAGAAATGCTGGAGGGTTGGGGGTGCACGGTGGAGGGGGGATAAAGGGGAAAAACTGGAAAAACTGTAATAGCATAATCAATAAAAACTTAAAAAAATAAATGTAAATAAATAAAATGAATTTAAAAAAACAAAATAACTTGACATGACTGATGGTAAAGATGCTCTGTACCAAAACTTGAGAAAGAAATCTTCACACTTGAATACACAAGTTAGCAACAAAAGCTGGAAATGCACAAGCTTTGCACCAGTTCGAGGAACCTAAAATAGGAAACGAAGTCCAAGCAAAGTGGAGGAAAGGAGCTCATAGTCATGTCCTGAGGGGCATGTACATAAAACGAGAGCCCTTGTCTTTTACTTAAACTTTTACTACCTCTTGGTGGAGAATTTCAAATAAATTTGACCTCCATGTTATTTAAGGAAGCTGCAACGGAAAGAGCAAATTACAAAAGATTTTCACGCAAATTTCGCACTTGTAAAAACCTGCCTCTATTACGCTACAAACCCAGTTCCAAGAAACGTCACATAAAACACACTTATTGCTCCCTTGGCTGATAGCTGGAGACCAGTCGCAAAGTAACTGCACAGTCCTGACATGTGGACGTCTTCGAATGCGCTTCTAAATCACACTAGTATGAAAAGTCAAAGATCTTCCCACTGGAATCAACTGCTTTTCCTGCTGACCGGCACTAAGGTGTCATTCCCCAAAATGGCCACGAGATGGGAGCAGAGACCTACAGATGCAACGCATATCCCACTAAGGGCTTGGCTGAAAGGTTCCTTTGCTTTTTAGGGTAAGATGCAATGATGGGTACACTTTTCATTTTTCCCCAACAACGTGACTGCACAACGTCATCACCGTTCAGTTCCGCTGGTCTCTGCCATCTTTCGGGCAACTTCCCATTCCATCACCCCACAGCACTGTTACCTTTAGGAGCAGAGAGCTCTTCCAGGTGCCTTCTGCAGTGTTCCAGGGAACGGAAATTTCTCTCCACGAAGAGAAATTCGGAATACCGAACTTAACAGCCATGCGAAGGTGCAAGGTCTGGTGAGTACTGCGGAGGAATCACAGCTGCACAGCCAGGCTGGAATCGGTTTTCCCTGGTCACCAAAGAGAAACGTGCACTCCCACCTCATCCCAAAGCTTTCGCAACTTCTGCTTCAACTCTCCCTCAGATGGCGCTTGCAGTTGGTATGATGTGGCAGCAGGTGTTGCGAATACCCCACTGGTTTTCCAGAAGAAGCTCCTCCTACAGGACTTTCTGTGGTATCACCACATATGCAACATGACCTCCTCTGGATGAAGACCACCCTGTGGAGGGGCTGTTGGTGGTGGTTCCTTCAATTGCACACCACCTCTCCCTTTCCACATTATTCTTTTCTTTTTTTTTAAACTATATTTTATTGATTATGCTGTTATAGTTGTCCCACTTTCCCCCCCTTCTTTCCCCCCACTCCCTTACCCCCCTTTCCCCTCCCTTTAGTTTTGTCCAGAGGTCATACACATAAGTCCTTCTACTCCTGCACTTCCTATACTATTCTAACCTCCCCCTGTCTGTTGTCTACCTCCCATTTATGTTACTTGCTCTGTGCCCCATTCCCACCCTCTTCCCCCTACCACTCCCCTGTTGATATTCCTTCATACCTCATATAACTCCCTTCAACATTTCATACAATAAAGGCTGGGTGGTGATGAACTTCTTGAACTTGACCTTATCTGCGAAGCACTTTCTCTGCCATTCCATTCTAAATGAAATCTTTGCTGGATAGAGTAGTCTTGGATGTAGGTCCTTGCCTTTCATGACTTGGAACACCTCTGTCCAGCCCCTTCTTGCCTGCAAGGTCTCCTTTGAGAAATCAGCTGACAGTCTTATGGGGATTCCTTTGTAGGTAACTGTCTCCTTTTCTCTTGCTGCTCCTAGGATCCTTTCCTTATTTTTGATCTTGGGTAATGTAATTATGATGTGTCTTGGT
>PVJI01025452.1:0-20454 GCA_004026765.1 Micronycteris hirsuta | reverse complement strand
ATAAAATGTCACTTTAAAATAATGAACTTGATTTCTTAGAAAGGTTGTGGCAATAGATCTCTTATTTGTAATAACATTATATATTAATAGAAGTCTTTTAGGAGGGGAGATTTCTTCTTTTTTGGCCTTTTTAGATTTTTTTAAAAGCATTTTTTTTTCTTCACCATAAATTTCTGATTGTTTTGGGAGGGTTTTTTTTTGTTGTTGTTGCCTTATGTTTTAGATTTTTTTTTTAAAGATTTTATTTATTTATTTTTGGAGAGAGGGTAAGGGAGAGAGAAAGAGAGGGAGAGAAACATCAAAGTGTGGTTGCCTCTCGTGCACCCCCTACTGGGGACCTAGCCCACAACCCAGGCCTGTGCCCTGACTGGGAATCGAACCAGTGACCCTTTGGTTTGCAGCCCACACTCAATCCACTGAGCTACACCAGCCAGGGCATATGCTACATATAAATCATTCCTCCAGATTTAGACATTCTGAATCCATTCCACATTTTTTTTTCTGTAATAGTTATCATTATTATAACTCCATTTGTTCAGACATTTAGGGCATCTGTGATTTTCCTGGGATCATATAATTCCTAAGAATAGAACTATTTTCAAACTTTATAAATATTTTTAGTTTCTAAATATATCCATCAAATTGCTGCAGAAAAGTATACCAATTTTTACAGTAGCTAACTGTGTACAAATGATTGCATACACGTCTTTACAAGAGTGGTTGGGAAAAAAAAGAGTGGTTGAGAGATACCAACCAAACTGGACTGAAAAAAGAACATTGTCTTTTTCTGTATAGAATATTAAAAAAAGGATTACCATTTTAATTAGAATTTTATTTGTCCATGAAAGAGTTTGAGATAGGGTGACCAGCTGTCTTGGCTTACTCAGGACTGAGAAATTCCCTGGACGTGTTCCCAGGATGTACCGTTCAGTGCTCACACCAGGGCAGTCCTGCCAAATTGGGGCTGTTGGCCCTCTTAGTTTGAGATCAAAGAAGTCAGCTTCTTTTTGTTAAAAGTTTTTGTCTAACATTTGAAATGTTTCTGGACTTTGGTGAAGAAAAATTCTAAAATTATTTAAAGATGCAATCCCTTTAGCGCTTCTGGTGAGCCAGATCAATAGATAATTTTGTACTTTTATTTATTTTGACATAATTTCAGATATACAAAAAAGTTGTAAGAGTAGACCAAGAATTCCTGACCCTTTCCTAACCCTTTACAATATTCCCTATTTTGCATTTACTTTCCCTCCCTCTCTTTTTCCTCTATTTTAAATCTGTGTATATGTGTGTGTATGTATATATACATAATATACAATTATTTTTGAGTAAATTGTACACTATACCACCTTAACCTTAAATATGCAAATGTGTATTTCTTGCAAACAAGGATTTATCTTAATCACAGTAAAATCATCAGTCCCACACACACAATATTCTAATCTGTAGACTTTACTGAGATTTTTGTCAGTTTTCCCAATATTGTCTTTTACAGCAAAAGAAAACCCAAGATAATGCATTGGATTTAGTTGTAATGTCTTTCTCGTGTCCTTTAATCTGAATAGATCCCGAGTCATTATGTCTCATGGCATGAATACTTCAAAAGAGTATAGACCCGCTATTTTGTAAAACATCCACCAGTTTAAGCGTGTCTGCTGTTTCCTTAGGGTTCCTGCCTTTGAAAAGAGTATAAATGAAGGGGTGTTAACTTTCATTATTGGATTAAGGTGGTGTCTACCAGCTGTTCCCAATGTAAAGTTACTATTTTACCTTTTGTAATGTAAAAAGTATCTTGTCAAACCCACTGTATTGCCAGAATCAGAAGTCAGCTGTAAGAAATTCACTCTACATCATATGAAAAGTCTTTCCAAATACTATGTGTAAACATTATTCTCAAACCTGTGGGGTGCTTAACTATTTCCTCAGGGTTAGACATTCAGATCATTTTCAGTCTTTTATTGTGATTTTTTAAAGTGCTACTATAAACACATTTTTATATAAAGCTTTTTATGTGGTTAGGGTTATTTTATAGAATAGATTCTCAACGTAGCATTACCAGGACCAAGGGAATATTTTTAAGACTGTTGACGTACTTTGTAAAGTATATTGAAAGAATTGTACTAATTTACATTTCCCCTGATAAAAAATGAGTGTTCTGTTTTTTTTTTTAAAGATTTTATTTATTTATTTTTAGAGAGAGGGGAAGGGAGGGAGAAAGAGAAGAAGAGAAACAGCAATGCATGGTTGCCTCTCACATTGGCCCCCACTGGGGACCTGGCCCGCAACCCAGGCATGTGCCCCGACTGGGAACCGAACCGGGACCCTTTGGTTCCCAGTCCACGCCCAATCCACTGAGCTACACCAGCCAGGGCATGTTTTTTTTTTAATGTAATGTTAAGGATATACTTTGAGACTTCCTGTCACTGGTTTTAGCACCCACTGGTATGATTCTGGTCAGCATCAGTTGTTACTGCGACTGTTGACAAATGTGATGTTTCCAATCGCCACTCCTTCTACATTTATTATTCGACTTTCTGTCCTACAAGCCATCCCTCTCCTCTTCTCTACCTGGTTACTGAGTCTCACTGTAGACTCGTGGCTTCATGTTTTATTCAGTAAGCCTGAATCCTTTCTATCATTTATTCTGATGCCCAAATTGTTCCACATTTGGTGGTGGGCGTTTCCTCAAACTGGTTTTTGTCGTCTTCTAGCATGTTCTCATCATTCTTTGAGGACTCTCTTATTTTTTAGCATAAGATGTTCAAGGCTCATCTTGTTTTCTTGTTCCTTCTCTGTCTCATTTCTGGAATGAGCCATTTTTCTGAGGAGCACTTTTTTCCTTTTTTTTCTTTTTTTCTTTTTTTAGTGGAGATTGGTATTACAGACCAGGATTTGGGTGCCGAATGTGTTCCTTGCTACTGAATTGTCCTTGCTTCTAGGCTTGGCCAGATAAGAGAGTTGAGGAATTTAAAAAATATTTTAAAATATATTTTTATTTATTTATATTATGTATATGTACATATATACACACATACTTGCACACACATGTATAGACACACCTATACACATTTATATTCATTTTTATATATGTATACTTAGCTATCACATATAGTAAAACTCATGCATTCACACTATTTTCTTAAATTTCAAACATTTTATCTTTTTCTATAATTCATACAAAACCTGGCTCCCATTTTCCACAATAATATTCCACTTTGTTGCTCAGCACTAGGATGCACAAAGCATTTTAGAATTGGTAATCCATGCCTCCACAAAACAAGAGTTTAAGATTTGTTTAGATTTTTTTGTTGTTTTTAACCTGAGAGAATGTAGTCGAATTCTGTGATCAGAAGTTCCTTGGGTTAGTTCTTTTTTCCTCCTCCTTCTGTCAGCTATTTTGTTCACTTAAGATAAAAACGTTACTTATTGTTTTCTGTTTGTATTCAATTGGGGAAATTTTCTGTCCCTGTGGATTTTACTTACTTGTTTTTTGACTATGTGAAACACTGACATGTTTCTGAAATTCAAATCTGTACAAGAACGTGTGTTCAGATGGTGTGATTTCCTTTGTTCCCTTCGCTCTTTCCACCCCTTGTTCTCCCTTGTTCTGCAGATAAACAGTCTCATTAGTCTCTAGGGTTTTCTTTTGCTCAGACAAGTACATCAATATATAGTTTCTTATTTCCTCTACTGTCTTACCTAAAAGATATAATACTATATTCTATTGTACTGTGCAAATCATAGAATTTTAAAGGTGAATCAGACCTTGTGGATATATGTATATCTTTTTTTTTTTAGGATTTTATTTATTTATTTTTAGAGAAAGGAGAAGGGAGGGAGAAAGAGAGGGAGAGAAACAGCAACGTATGGTTGCCTCTCACATGGTCCTCACTGGGGACCTGGCCTGCACCCCAGGCATGTGCCCCAACTGGGAATCGAACTGGGACCCCTTGGTTCCCAGCCCGCGCTCAATCTACTGAGCTACACTAGCCGGGCGATATATGTATATCTTTAAAGGTGTTGCAGTCACTGGAAAGCTATTTTGTCAAATTTATTTATTGATATTAGAGAGGAAAGGAGAAAGAGAGAGAGAGAGAGAAACATTGCTTTGTTGTTCCACTTATTGATGCATTCATTGGTTGATTCTTGTACGTGCCCTGGCAGGGGGTGGGGGTTGAACCCGCAACCTTGGCACATGGGGATGATGCTCTAACCCACTGACCCACCCAGCCAGGGCCTTAGGTTCTATTTCTAAGATTATTTTTTCTTCGTTTCTTTTTCTTTTTAGACATTAGATCAGCAACAGTTCTTCACCGAGGAAGAACTGAAAGAATATGAAAGTCTAATCTCCTTACAAGAAAGCGAGCTGAAGAAAAAAGCAGACGAGCTCCAGAAACAGAAAGAAGAGCTGCAGCGTCAGCACGACCAGCTGGAGGCGCAGAAGCAGGAGTATCATCAGGTTGTGTCATGTGAGGGGGTGTGGCATGAGGTGCTTTCCCCAAAGCCTGTGTTGTTGTAGTATTTCAGTGTAGTATTAGCTATAGTGTTTGACATTTTGGTAGTTTTAAAAATTGCTTTGTTGAATATTAATCTAAATTTTAGAATTTGAATGTCTCATTTTGGAAAATAATTTTCATTCAGTGTGTTGTGGTTTGTCAAAGGTCACACATATAAGAGAAAATCAAATAATTCTGCCTTTTAAAACAATCTTTTTCCATTTCGCAGGTTGTACAGCAGATGGAACAAAAAAAATTACAGCAAGAAATTTCTCCATCAGGGCCTGGCGGACACTCGCAGTTCGAGCCACGTATGTAATTTTTTTTGCTTATTTAAATCCACATTTATTATGAATATAATTTCAAATTATTAATATCTATGCTATTTTCTATACATTTGTGGAAATAGAGCACCTTGTATTACAGAAAAATGCAAAGGCCTCTACAATTTTTATGTATCTACATTTCAACAGCTATGTAACTTAATATCCATATTTATGATGAAGTGATTTATTTCAACATTGTTTATAATTCTTTCTTATCACTTATTGATATTATCCAACGTTTTCTTCCTTTTTACTTATTTTATTTTATTTTATTTTTAACCATAGCCTCCATTCCGATTTTATTAACAGCTTTAGTTTTACAACACTTGGTAGGATAAGCGTTCCCCAGCCAGACAGAATATCCATTCCCATAAAAGGTGCAGGTAAAGAAAACATAGGTTATTTGCATAAGCCTGTTTAAACATTCCAATGTTCATAATCCCATCAACCTTTTCATTGGGCGAACAAGCTTTCTGTTCTTTCAGTCTAACTGTAGCCCACGCCAGTGGGGCTCCCATGTTGAAGAGTCCAGAAACTTCTATCCTCCACCTCCTGACCATTTTACCCACTCTGGTGCAAAGGCTTTGGCTCCTCCTCAGGGAGGGGTCGAGTCAACAGACCCTGGTCCTTTGATCAGCCTGTATCTACATTCACCTCCCCAACCACTGCTCGACACAGTTTCAGGTCACATGTCTCATTACCATCTTTGAATCTTGCTTTCAAAATGTCTCTCAGCGAGGATAAATAAAGCAGCCTTGCTTGGGGCCCTTGAGGTCCTGTAGTAAAACCTAGCCAGGGCTGTGAAGCAACGCTTTATTACTAGCCATCAAGTTGAGCAGCTGCAGTTAAGCTCTGCTGTGGTCCCCCAATGTGGGTACACGGTCTTCTCAAATGTACCTTCCAGCGTTCTAAGCTGTTCCACTCTAAAGGTGGTGTGGTATTGGTGAGCAGACCTCGGCTTTTCTGGTCCATTTTATGTGGAAGATTTATGTCAGAGGCCCTTTTTCTTCATACAGATACACGCTCAGAAAATCCAGCTTGCTGTCTAATCACCCAAAATGTGAAGACAAGAGGTCAAACACCCAGATTTCACTTAGTTTTTCAGCGTTTGCTATAATATCTTTTAGAAGTAGAATGCTCCGCTGTGTGTGTTTCTGAGCTCCTAAATTTGGTTTGTGTTGAACATGGTTTTTTAATCATGATCTATGATTAGCTAAGCGTATTTAAAAAGAACAAATATTATATATAAAAGAAAATTCACAATAAAGGAAGATACCTTTAAAACAAGAGTATATGTTTTTTTTTTTTTTAACAGTCACTTAACGTCCGAAGTCCACCAGAACTTGGAAGAAAACTGTAAAATCAACATCTGTGTCATCTTCTTACCTCCCTTCCTCTTTCTCTACTCAATAAATATTTTAAAGCATATATGGAATAAAGGAAGGTACATTTTTTATGAGAACACATGTTTTTTTTGACACACATATTTACAGATTGAAATCCATCAGAACCAGGGAGGAAACCTCCATATCGGCTCTCACTTTCATACCTCCCCCTTTTTCTTCTTTGCTCTCCTTTAGCACTTGGATTCAGTGGCCTTCTGCCATATGTAATGAAACCATCGGTAACTATTTAAGTGAGACAGCTCTGTCTGTTGCTTTGAAAATAGATATTCTTTTATCAGCGCTTATCACCCCCCCTCTTAATAACAATCTCTCTGATGTTCATAATTCTTCTCCTGAGAAGACCGTCGTATCCCCCAGTGTTCTCTGGTAACTTCCTCCTAATTTCAACACCTTTGACTGCTAGAAATTATTTTTTTTTAAGATTTTATTTATTTATTTTTAGACAAAAGGGAAGGGAGGGAGAAGGAGAGGGAGAGAAACATCAGTGTGTGGTTGCCTCTCATGTGGCCCCCACTGGGGACCCGGCCTGCAACCCAGGCATGTGCCCTGACTGGGAATCGAACTAGTGACCCTTTGGTTCTCAGCCTGTGCTCAGTCCACTGAGCTACACCAGCCAGGGCAGAAATTCTTCTACTCAGTGGCTTTGCTACCACTTCAGATCATTTTTCATTCATAGTTTTGCTTTATACTCTACCATTTAAGATCAGGTTTGCTATATATAACTCAAAACCAAAGAGAACAGTGGTTTAAACTAAGTAGGAATTTTTCCTTTTTATATAAAATAAATCTGTAAGTAGGTGGTGTCCAAGTTCCTGTCTTTTTGCTCTGCCCTCCTCAGGGCATGGTTTTTATCCTCAAGTTACCTCATCCTCACCCTCCAGGATTGCTTTTGGAGGCAGTGGAGGAGGGCAGGAAAGGAACTTTCTCCATCTGAATCAGCTTCCTGGTGCAGTTTTCCTGGAGAACCGCACAGTATTTGAACTTACATCTCATTGGCCCAAACTGAGTCACATGGCCATCTCGCTGCTAGGGAAGCTGAGAAATCCTTGCAGCGCTGTGACCAGCTAAAAGTTAGGATTCTTTGACTAAGAAAAATGGGAAGAGGCAATGTTTGGTAGGCAAGTTTTAATTTTAACTTAGACAGCCTTGTCAGCCACCTAAATATCTATGTGCACTCTTCTGAAACATAGAAAACGCTTCTCCCACCTCAAAGGGAAACCACCGAAATCCAGCCCATTATTACACATAGCTCAAAGACTATGATATCTCTGGCCGTCTACAAAACTGAAAAGCAAGGTGCCTGCCCCATGGGTGCCCTCTGCATAATGGCGGGATAGGTATAGGATAGCTGCCATAAAATGAACCTTTTTGAAAAGGGGAAGGCGGCAAACATGCCATCACTGATCCATAGCAAGGTCTCTGCTCTGTCCGTAAATATATTCCCTGGCTTTCCCATCAGGCACCTCCTGATTCACCTTTCTGGAAGGAACTCCCTTGTCTGATGTCCTCAGGGGCCCTTGGCATTGCGCTCTCAGAAGTCGTTATTGCCCATTAATTTTAAACGCACATCTGAGTGGGCACTGGAAAGGGCGCCTTTCTTGGGGGCTGGACAGTCTTCGCACTTCACTTCCTGTTATTTTGGGTTTGGGGGCTTGGGGATTGCTTTAGATAGTTACAGGCTGTTGTAGGCCATTTATTTTGATTTTTGGCAAAACAGTGCCCAATAACTTGGTATGTTTTTGGTCTGTTTTCTTCAATTATTACCATGAGTAACCACCAAGATCTTGTCAAGGCGTAGTTTTTAACAAAGAAACCATGTTTAGTTGCTGGCTTCTGTGCTGTCCCTCTCCCCTGGGATCTTAAATGAATGGCCCCTACTGGGGACCATTTACACTATAGGCTTGGATGGGATGACAACAGGCTTTATTTGATCTTTTTCCTTAGGATGGCTCCCATTACTGGGCAGGAACTTCTTAAGGGAGGGTCTTGAAAAAAGTTAAGGAAGTTTTAGCTGCTTCCTTGGAACCTTTACTTATGGAGTATGGTAGTACTTTATCAATTCTTCAGGGCTCCAGATTTGGGAGTCTGTCCGTTTGTCCTGTAGACAGACAAGTCCCTCAGCAAAGCTCTATGCCTTTCCATCTCTTCAGACTTGTTACCCTTAGCCTGAGTGGCATCCGCCTTGTAGGACTTTGCGGAACGAGGCTGAGGCAGCTCCCGTGTGCTAGCGTTCTACCCCCGCTTTCTCTGATGCCTTAACTTAGGCTGGCATGAGGTCTCATGGCCCGAAGCCCGACCATCTCAACTCAGCCCACTTCATATATAAGATCCTTTTAGTTGCCACACCTTCCTTCTCGCTACCAAATTCTGTATAGGTCAAGATTCTTGGTTGTGGGTAATGGAATCTTCCTTAGCTATTAAACCGAATGGGATTGGTGACAGGGGACAGATAGCTCACAGCGTCTTCGAGAGGGCCGAAGAAACAGAACCTAGGCTAAGCTTCTGGGAAGTCCATCACAAGAGAGGGCTGCCAAAGAAGCTGCTGCTTGTGGAACAATCTAGAAGCTGCCTGCCATCTTGGAAAGCTGCCTGCTGGATTAGGAAGATGTGAACAGTTGCCAGCTCCTGCACCACACCACGGCTGCCCTGCTTCGTGTGGCCAAAAGCGGACACCTTGCGTGCTGCCTCTCTCCTCGTGACTCTGTTCCGGGTGAGAGTCTCAAGTGTGTGCATCTGATTGTTGGGCCAGTCAGACCTGGAGCCCTAGCTGCAAGGGAGGTTGGGAAATAATAGTGTTTAATTTTCCTACCTCTGTAGTACAGGCACGCATGTTTAAAGTTTTGAAGTGAACCAATCTGCTGTAACACCTCATAATTATACATCGTGTCTCTTCACATTAATAATTTTTAAACTCTTAGTCCTCATTTCACAAATTTTTTTGATAATTATTAGATATTCCTCCGAACATACTTCAGACTTTTTTCTTAAATCACGGATCCCAAAATTAAATATAGCACTCTAGAAAAGTTCTGCTTATACTCAGCTTTAAAAAAAACCCCACAAAAGTCACTCAGCCAAGTAATTCTACTTTTTTTGCTTTGTTTTGTTTTGGTTTTTTTAGATGAAGAATTCCTATCTTTACTGTTTAAATTGTAGGAAATATTAAAAAATGGTCTGGAATATCCTAGTATTGACTACTGTATCTACTGAGGTACACTCTTTTAGGTGGCGGACTGTGGTTACATTGGAAAGTAATTGGAGAAGAACTTAATAGAAATTTCTTAAAATGCTTTTTTTTGGCATGAATAAATGATGGATATTAACCTAGACATACATCACCATTTCCAGCAAATTATTATAATTTATATTATTTTAAAAAGAATTGTTAGCTAAAATTACTTATGGACTTAAGGAATTGCAGTTCTGTGAGTACTGGACATTTGTATTATTTCTTAGAAAGTGACTAATAGTACTCTTTCCAGCCCTGTTAGAAAGCACTGGTTCTATGTTTAATTTATACCATTCTCCTTCATACCTTGTTAGACAGTAGTCTTTGCTTTAGCTGACTTAGTGGTATGCATCAGTAATTTGGGTTTTGTTTCACATATGAAGTTTCATGAAGCATGTAAATTTTATAGTATACTTAGGTCTATATAATTAAAATTTCATTTTAAAAGATGATGGTCCATTGTAATATTTAACTCACTAAAGAGAACTGCAATGTAGAAATAGCAGTAAAAGTCCTTCGAGATATGTCTATGCATTTATTTTAACCAAGGCTTGTTCACAACAGCGTAATTTAGAATCACTAAATGTATTTGTAGCACTAGGCAGAAAAACAGCTACATTTCATTTTACTGATATCTACAGTTTTCCCTGCAGAGCTTTTAGTATTCGTTTTAACTGATGTCAATTATGTTCTTGATGAAGAATGTCACACACCTGTCTGGTTATCGCCACCCCTTGCCTGTACTGACCTTACACGCTCACCCTTCCGGTGGCCTTCAAAGCTCTGCGTGCTTGTAAACCAGTTTTCCTTTGTTTCTAATTTGTATGCAATCTATTGCAAACAATAGCTTTGACTTTTCCTGTGCACATTTTCTTACCTCCTTTTGTTTTATCCTTAGTAATATTTCCCAAGACTTTCCAGGACTATGAAAATGTATCTTGTAATTAAAATGTTAAAATGTTTTATTTTTATAATTCTTATCATTTTGCCATGCCAAAGAATTTTACAATGAGTAGTGATTTATCGTCCCCATGATTTGAAAGTTACGACTTTCTGAATGGTTTAAAGTTGAGAGAGAAAAAGTAAAACTTCACCTAGTTCTCTTTGCCATCCTCCTGTGAATCACTGTGTTAAAATGTTATTGTTGTCCCATTTTAGTCCATTGAAATGCTCCCTTTTAGTGACATGAGAGTACCTGTCACTTCATTCAGCCCCTAGCCTCACTTTAGGTCCCCTGGGTGTGGAGTGGAACGCGTGGGCAGCCCAGCCCGTGTTGGTTTTGTATCATGCTGTTCACCTGTTTTGCTGTCTGTTATTACCACCCTTCAGTTGTTCAAGGGACTTGAATTTGTTTTACTTTTGGATTTTACTCTTTCTGTTTTGGGTTTGATACTTTGTAAATATTTCCTCATCAGAGTATTGGTCTTAGAGATAATTTCCTTTAAGAACATACAGATAATTTCCTTGACAAATATGCCATGCCCTTTGATGTTTTAAACATTTTATAACCTTGAAGCATTTCTGTCACATGCAACAATTAGAAACTCATTTTTATGTAGTGATTCCTTTTTATGCAATAGCATTGAGTAATATTTAATAATAGTTTAAAAATATACATTGTGTACCCCAGAAGAGGTTTCTTATCTCACAGTTGGTAATAAAGGAAATAAAAAAGTTTTTTTTGGAATAGACCAGGACATGAATTCGGCAATCTTTGATTGGAAGAGAAAGAAGTACCATCATTACTTTTGCCTGGATGCTCTGAGTTTTAGTTCTTTCCTTTCTATGTACTCTCCCATTTTCCTACTTCTGTACTGACTTTTTCATTATTGTATTTTTTTTTTTATTTTTTAGAGAAGGGGAAGGGAGGGAGAAAGAGAGGGAGAGAAGCATGGATCAGTTGCCTCTCGCGCTCCCTCAACCAGGGACCTGGCCCCACAACTCAGACCTGTGCCCTGAATGGAACCCGTGACCTTTTGGTTTTCGGAAGATGCCCGACCCACTGAGCCACACTAGTCAGGGCTCCATTATTGCATTTCTAACGCACCGCCCTGATCACTGGAGAAAGCTCTGAGGGGTGTGGGATGTTGTAGCTCCCTTGTTGGCTGTCTTAAAGTTCCAGAGCCACCAGCTTCATGGGGCTTTTTTTCAGGCCTTTCACATGAGTTTTCCCTTCCCTCACAGTCCTGAACGGCCCACCTCTTCTCTAAGACAGTCCGTTGTACTACTAATGATTACTAATTAAGGTATTGGTGTGACATTATTAAAATAGGATTAATTTCTAAAAGAATTGTGTAAAAGATAAAATAGAGGTTAAGTGCTTTACTTAAAGGACATTTTGAAGCTAGTTAATGCCCCGAGTGACTGCTTCACTCTTGGGATGGCTCCGGTGACTTCTGGATTGTTCTGTCTGCACCTCTATTCAGTTTCAGGGCCCCAGCATGGAGGCTGAAATGCTGCTGTCAAGGTGGACGAAGGAGTCCCTTCTCAGTGAAGGTTTTTCTTTCTTTGAAGCTGTTAGTCCAGCATCCATTAGCCCCCACGGAAGTCATAATAAGCCCTTGAAAATTTCAAAGTATCTGTCTATGTACCAATTAATACAGACTCTAAATGAAATATCATATTTTGGAAGGAATGCGTGTGTGTAAGATTATGCCTAAAATAGGTCTGGAGGGAAGACCATTAGTTACTCCATGTCTTCTGAAAACCATGTCTTCTGGAATTTAAACATGAAAAATCTTTTTTATCATTTTTGCTTTTCCTTTTCATGAAGGAGACCAATGCTGCTTAATCCATATTGTACCAATAGTTATTATGTTATAAAAACTATTTAATAATGGTGATTTATACATCCTATTTTAAAGTCAGGATTGTAAAGACCTTTTACTTTGTTGTTACTAATTTGAGGGGATTTAGAAAATTTTAAAATTTAAATGTTGAATGAAAAATTTAACCTTTTGTAAATATGTGGCCAAAAATATTCTGTTAATTTTAAACTTTAGAAAAATTTTAGCCATCTTAAGTGTACTTAATTCTTCTTGGCTTATTTAGGTAATTGGACTATTTTTTAAAACTACAAGGAAATGACTGGATTTTAATTTGATCAGGAAGACACACACTCTACACAAGTTTCTTATATTTGAATTCATTTGTTAAGTATATGTTGTGAAAATTCTTTCAGTGCAGTATTTTTCAGAAAGTATTCTAATTATTTGCCTAGGTTCATTTTTAATTATGTTAAAGGTAACATCAGAACCATGTGTAATATTTGTTGTAATTTTTTGGGGAAAAAGACAAATTTGACAACTGTTGAAAGAATGCATTGTTTGCAAAACACTAACATTACAGAGTCACAGTCTCGGGGCCTTAGTGATGGCTCACCCACGAAGGAACCCTCATCCGGGGTTTCCCAGGAGACTCCTCACTCATTCCCTGCTTCCGTTCTGCCAGTGATAGCACTGAAGTGGAAGTCATGGTGGTTTCCAGGTATGTCTGCATCAGGGAATCACCCAAGAGCTTCAGAAAATATGGGTGCCTTCGTCCCATCTCCAGGGATGGTGGCTCCATTCTTCTCTAGTGTGGCCTGGGCTTCGGAAGTTTCAAAAGATCTCTAGGTGATCCTAATGTGAGGATGAATTTGGTAACTGCTGATAAATCATGTGGAAAACCACACGAGCTTTTTGCAACATTGGAGAATCTACACCGGAAACCTGGGGAGAGGAAACCTAATGTCACGAAGGTTCTTCTACAAGCATTTAGATGTCACTCCAGAGGACTTACAGCTACACACATGCACACTCCAGAGTTTGTATAATATGGAGAAAACATTTTTTTCCACTACAATTCAAGAACCATTTAATATGGGACTAGGTGTTAGGACCCTGGCTCTGTCATTTTCTAACAAGAGTTGACCCTTGGACAATGTGGTTTTGAACTTGTAGGTCCACTTAGATGTGAATTTTCCCCCCCAATAAATACTGTAAATGTGTTTTTTCTTCCTTGTGATTTTCTTAATGTTTTCTTCTCTCTAGCTGCCTTAACTGTAATAATACAGTACATAAAAAATACAAAATATGTGTTAATCTATTGTTTATGTTATTAGTAAGGCTTCCAGTCAACAGAAGGCTGTTAGTAGTTAAGTTTACGGGGAGTCAAAAGTTATACATGATTTTCAACTGCGCAGGAGGTCAGCACCCCTAACCCTTGCATGGGTCAAGAGTCAACTGCATATGATGTTTTTCCATCTAAAGTCTAGAGGGAAAAGTCTAGGAGTTTTAGAATGTGAGTGTTCAATTTTTTTCTCTAACTTTTCTTTTTTTTAAGATTATATTTATTTTTAGGCAGAGGGGAAGGGAGGGAGGTAGGGAGGAAGAGAAACATCAATGTGTGGCTGCCTCTCGCGAGTCCCTCACTGGGAACCCGGCAAGCAACCCGGGCACGTGCCCCCAGTGGGAATCGAACTAGTGACCCTTTGGTTCACAGGCCAGCGCTCAATCCACTGAGCCACACCAGCCAGGGCTCTCTAACTTTTCAATTTGAAATCATTTCAGACTTGAAAAACTTGCAAAAATGGTACAGAGAATTTCCATATCCCCTTCACCTAGCTTCTCCAAATGTTAACATCTTACAGTGTTATTAAAATCAGGCAATTGAAATTAATACAATTCTGCCAACTAATCTGCAAATTTTGCTAATTTTCCCATTAACATATTTTTTCTAGGCCAAGAGCTAATCCAGGATCACACATTGTTTTTAGTTGTGTGTGCGTGTGTCTGTAAATGTTAACTTTGAAAAAAAAATCAAACCTAACCAAAAAAAAAATATAATAGTACAAATAATCCTAGTATGCCCATTTCTGTATTTATCAATTGTTAGTATCCTGCCACATTTATGCTCAAGCCTTCTCTCTTTGTATAATTCTTTTTTCTTTCACTGAAGTATTTCAGAATTAAGTTGCAGACATTGTGATCCTATACCCTAAATATGTGAGTATTTCCTAAGAACAAAGACTAACCCTGGCTGGGTAGCTCAGTTGGTTAGAGTGTTGTGCTGATATACCAAGGTTGTGGGTTCAATCCCTAGTCAGGGAAGGGACACAAATAAGTGGAACAACAAGTTGATGTTTCTCTCTCTCTCTCTCTGCCCCCTTTCCTTTCTCTCTCTAAAATCAATAAAAAAAAAAAGATAAAGACATTATTTTGTAATAACCATCTTATAATGATTAAACTCAGGAAATTTAACACTGTTACAATACTATTTATCTAACATATATTAATAGTATTCACCATTTGTCTCAATACTATCCTTCATGGTAATTTTTTTCACGATTTAGGGTTTCATCCAGGATTAAGCTTTGCATTTAGTTGTCACGTCTCTTTCATTTCCCCAGATCTGGAACAGCTCTTCAGACTTTGTCTTTGACATGGATATTTTTGAAGAGTACAGGTCAGTTGTTTTATAAAACAAAGGTTTTTTTTTAAAGATTTTATTTTATTTATTTATTTTTTTTTAAAGATTTTATTTATTTATTTTTAGAGAGAGAGGAAGGGAGGGAGACAGAGAGGGAGAGAAACAGCAATGTATGGTTGCCTCTCACACGGCCCTCACTGGGGACCTGGCCTGCAACCCAAGCATGTGCCCCGACTGGGAATTGAACCGGGACCCTCTGGTTCCCAGCCCACGCTCAATCCACTGAGCTAAACCAGCCGGGCTATTTTATTTAGTTTCAGACAGAGGGGAAGGGAGGGAGGAAGAGAAGGAGAGAGACATCAGTGTGTGGCTGCCTCTTGCGCACTCCCCTCGGCGGACCTGGCCCGCAACCCAGGCATGTGCCCTGACTGGGAATCGAACCGGCGACCGTTTGGCTCACAGGCTAGTGCTCAATCCACTGAGCCACACCAGCTGGGGCAAAACAAAGTTTAATGAGAAAAAAAATCAGTCCTAAATGAGTTAGACATTTTCGTTCAAAAGGGTTGTTTGTCGCAGCTGCTTTTAACAGTACTGGTCTCGATTAGATTTCTGAGGCTAAGGACTATGCTTTACTCACCCCTGACAGACCGTAGCAGGCAGAGTCCAGTAAATGGTTGCTGTGGGATGACGTGAGGCAGACCAGCACGGAGCAGAGCAGGAGCAGAGCAGGAGCAGGACAGGAGCAGCGCAGAGCTGTCCAGCTGGGGAGGCTGCCTTCAGGCACTGGACTGAAGCATCCCAGAGATATAAATTGAGCTGCCCGTTTAAGTAATGGAAGCTTCAAAAAAAAAAAGTTTATCATGTGAGGCAGGATAGTAAGAAGCTAGGAAAATTCCTTGGCAAGTGGAATGCAGAAACTGAGACAAGATAATTAAACAAGGTGAAACAATTTCACCAATTTACAGCCAGCTAGTGAATTATAAGACCTTATCTTCCCTAACCAAGGACACCTAAGAACAAATGGTTTCTACCTCTCCTCCCTGACCACAGAAAAGTCACCCTGGTCAGGGAGAAAGAGAACAGAGACCCAGTTAATGCCATTTGTGCCAGCCAAACCCAAGGATGGATGGAGTCAGAGGAACAAATAAAAACCCAACTAGAGCCAGACAGACCCAAGATAAAAGTAAAGCGGTGTAGTTGACCAGAGAATAATGCCAAACTCCCCTATAGCTTCATTTTGATGCATCAGCATATTAACACAGCTAGAAAGCTGATGAATATTCTACTGAACCTCTTTCCTAAGATTCTCACCCACAGAAGATCAAAACCCTCAAGACAAAGAATGCTAGCAGGTCCTCACTCTAGAACATTCCTATGCCTTTCCTTTGGGCAATGAACTTTTTACTTTCTTTCTCCTGAACTCTAAGAGTCCCCATGAGACTTGCAACCAGGGGAGCAGTGGGCACCACAGCTGTCCTGGGCTAATCCCTGAACCTGTCTCCAGGGTCAACTCTTTTCTATTTCGTTCTGTTACAGAGCAGGGCGGGGACACCCAACAATATCCCAACCCCGCACCAGGTTTGTTATGCTCGCCGCCAATGGAAAGACATCTCTCAATGCCAGAGACTGGTGAAAAGGAAAGGAGTTATTTATTTACAAGTTATACAGGCTTGGAGTAATGACTTACGGTCTCCTTTAAAATACTAGAGTGTTGGGGGCCATGCTGCATCTGATCCATGAATGCTGATTTGCAGGGAACTAACCCACACCCATCTCTTGGCACAGTCAGAATGGGTGGGACGCCATTCTGCATAGCAGAAGGGCAGTCCACCTGCAAGTCTCACTCTGTGCCGGCTTGCTTTAGCACTCCTGAGAGTTAGAACAATTCTAATGGCTTGTAAAATGTTGAGAGCTGGGTCATCTTGGCCATTCCCACACATGAAAGGGTTAAGGAGAGATTAGCTATTTAGCAAGCCAAGCCGCCCCAATGCTAAAAGCAAAGCAGTCTGTTAATTGATGAGAGAGGCCTGGGAGAAGTCATTACTAAAAATATTTTAAACCATTCTCCCTGAAATTCAGCAATTTATCATTCTTCTTTAGACCAGAGATATAGGAAAAGATTTTAATAGCTAGGAAATTTAGCCATAAACGTTAGTTAGAATTTATACTTCATAAAGTTGTAGATAAGGACCATCTGTTGCTTAGGATTCTAAGGACACTGGCAAATGTTTATACTTCAAAGAACAGCTAATTGGGTTAGAAGTACCTTGAATTAGATGACATCTCTCTCTCAAATTTCTTAAGCACAAAGACTTACCTCTACATATATTTCTAATTACTAATTTAGAGTTATCTAGGACCTAAGAAAAAATATATATATGTCTAGCCAATTATTAGTGCTTAAAATAGTTAGTACTGATATTATTTCTAGCTGTTTGATGGTAATTCCTTATCAAAATACCCAATTGTTTAACATAGAATTTATAAGAGTAGAATTTATAGTCTTTTTAATTGCTCCACGTGTTATTTTGTTGCGGGAAAATGAAGCGACGAAACTCCTGATGAGAGGTATGAGTCACAGACCCTTTATTACGCATGCGGACCCTAGGGAGAAATCTCCAAATCCAGGGCCCTGAACAAAGACATGAGCTGGCATATATACTCTTTAGAGATGCATAGCATACGTAGTACTTCGGGAGTCAGGTTACAAGCAAGTCTCTAAAAAGTAAAACCTGGTTACAGAGAATAGATAAAGTTTCAAGGATTTTCTAGGGTTGTAAAAGTATATATCATTTGAGGTGTCATAGGCAAGCAGATTTACTAAGGCAGTGAGATTGTCCCAGAAAAGCAGTTCCCCCCATCTGCATTCCTAGATAACACTTTAGTGGGGAGTTTACTTTTGGCTATCTTCCTGCCAGACACCATGGTTGCAAATCAAGCAAGCTACAGGTTAAAAGCACACTTAAGCTATTTGGCTAAAGCTGCAGGATACAAAGGGTTAGTTACAGATTACAAATTTACAAGCAGGGTGAATTTCACTAACATTTGGCCAGGAGTCACAGCTTGCTCTCTAGGCCTGTTTCTATTATACTACTTACTACATTTCTAACAGGACTTAAAATATTCTAAGGTTATAATATCCCTGTTACAATTTCTTGGTGATTTGTGACTCGCAGCTGTTTTTTACTAATTGTGAAAGATGTGTGTCTGCTTTTTATCACTACTGTTGTAAAAAAAAAATGCCTTGTCTTTAAAATAGAGATAGTCCCTTTGTCTAGTGAGTCAGTCAGTTTGAGGCCGAGAGACTGGCAGGAAAGCTGGTCTCTCAGAGTCAATAAACTGGCCTAAGACACCAAAGAAAGAGTGTAGGACTCGTTCATTCATACCGCCTTGCCGTCCCTCCTTTGGTGTTCCCGAAGAAGTGCAGGAAGCAGGCCTTCTGCACTAGAGTTCTCTAGAATACCCACAAATGCACACAGTCCTTCCTTCTCCCCTCTGCCCAGTCTAGGGTACCGTATCTCAGGAAAAGAAGTAGAAGTCCGTGATTCAGGCAGCCCCTTGGCTCTGACACCATTCACTGTGTCGCCACCACGATCTCCAGTTAATCCAAAACCATGTGGCACCTTCTCAAGGCCCACCAGCAAGAGTCCTTTCATCCCTTTTCTTCCAGGCAAAGTCTCTCCTGCTTCCTAGGCCGCGTGGCAAAGGGAGCGACCCAAAGCCACGTGGTCCTCTCTCTGTCTCTGAGGCCGAGGGGTCTCCACTCCTCCAAAGCCTCGTGGTCCAGACCCTGTTATGGCGGCCGTGTCTCTCCTGCATTCTTCCGAACTGCTAAGAGAGAGCTCTGCATCGCTGCTACATCTTGCTTCCCAGCTTCCTAAGCTGAGTGGCAAAGGGAGCCCCAAAGCGGAGGGATTCTCCTCTCGCCAAAAGCAGTGGGTTCCTCCCTTCCCAGTTACATTTGGTGTCTCAGTCACTTCCATCCCCCTGGCTCAAAGCATGGCCACGGCTTTTTAACATATCTATGAAGCCAGTTAAAGGTTATGGATATGCTAAATGACCATGCCAGAGGTTAGCTGCAGAGCTGCTGCTATACAAAACAGCTCTCAATGGCCATGCTCCAGGAGTCCCATCCCCCTGAGTTCAGACTTGTGAGGGTGAGGATAGCCTATATATATTTTTTCTAATATTTCATTGACACCTTGAGTTCTGGACCCCATTACAAATCCCTATTTGGGCCCACTTCTTGGCTGCACCCTGTTACAATTCTAGTGAACTAACTTCAGCCTGCCTCTACCCTAAGCCCTTATTTCACTGTCCCTAGCTTTAATAAAGGAGCTCTCAAACTCACGTGGAGTCATGTATGAAATCTTTCCTCCAGGAAGTCAAGAGTCCATATAGTACATGCCAGGCTGGGGGATACCGACTGTAGCAGTTTCCTAAGAGGAGCCCACCACTCCCGCTAGATTTTGCAATGCGCGGGCGGGGCGGGGCGGGGCCAGTGACGTCTTCCGCAGTGGCGACTGGGCTATAACTTCACGGCCTATTCTAGAAGGTGTGAGCCTTGGCAAAGCGCATCCGGATACTGTAGCGGCAGGGGCAGGGGCCGCGATAGCGGCAGCGGCGTGATCACAGATTCCCCGAAAGTTGCGGGGCGGGGCCTGGGCCGGCGGGTTTCAGCATCGGATTGCGGAAGGGACAAAAAGATTTAGAAGGTGTAGTTACGCCGCATCACCCCGCGAAAGGAGATTTCTTTGCCCGCTGCTACTGCCCATTGCCTATTAGGATCGGGCGCTTCGCTGTGTAGGAAAAAACTTGTCAGGCGGCCACCTAGGCCGGGACCCAGGCTGGGGCCCCTGCAGACCCAAAGCGAGGCCCAAAGCAGGCATGGCCGTGGACGCGGACGAGGCAGCAGTCAGTATACGATGGGGCCTTTCGGAGACGCTTCTGGCCCTAGTTTTGGGGCTTCTGCTTCTCAGCGCAGGTAAGACCTAGGCGAGGTTGGGGGAGGGGGTTGAGGGGTTGGAGGATGGGAAAGGTCGGGGGTGGTTGTTGCTAGCTTCTCTCTGGTCGATCCCGTCTGGAGTCCCTGACTCTGAGCTCTACTTTTTGGAATTAGATTCATTTATTATTTCGACAGTTAGATAATGATGCCGTCGGCACTTTTAGGAGCCTGTGACTGCCTCCTTCAGGTTGAGCGCTCTGTGAATTTTATTTTTTATTTTTATTTTTTTTATTTTTAAGTATATTTTATTGATTATGGTTTTACAGTTTTCCCAGTTTCTCCCCCTTTATCTCCCCTCCGCCCTGCACCCCCCCAACCCTCCAGCATTCCGCTTCTTAGTTCATGCCCATGGGTTGTACAGAGAAGTTCTTTGAATTCTCTGTTTCCTATACCATTCTTAATCTCTCTCCATCTATTTTATGCCTACCAATTATGCTTCTTATTCTCTGTACCTTTCCCCCTCCATTCTTCCCCCCCACTCCCCACTGAAAACCCACTGTGTGATCTCCATTTCTCTGCTGTGTGGATTTTAGCAAAAGCCTCTGTTGCATCATCCTAGATGCTGGAACTCCGGGCGTCAATGAGG